>JAFEMH010006184.1:0-132662 GCA_022495995.1 Adenophora triphylla var. japonica | reverse complement strand
AGGTGGAGCGGACACAGAGGTAGCCGGGATGGCTCGGATTCCCAGTGGGGCCGCTAAGTAGGCTTAAATGCATTTTGCTGTCCACTGGTTGTTGTTGAATTGCATGGTGGGCATTGGCGAGAGCGCATAACCGGAGGAGTGCTATGATCCACAGTGGTTCCCAGATGGCCCAGGATAGAGACTTCTTGGCAGCCCGTGAAACCACTGAGTGAGAAATGGGTTTGTGAAAATTTGTGTGAGGAAGCTTGGTTGAGCTAGCATCGATACGAGGAAGGATTCTATTTGTTGCCCGGACCCGGTTTGTGAGTAGCATTCCAAGTTTGTTCTAGCTGCGAAGATTTCCGGATTGATCGGTTCCAGGCGAGGCGGGATCTCGATTTCTTTGTAGCATTTAAGAAGAGTAACCCCCAACCATGAGAAAACATTACATGCGATTTTGTCCCAGCTGAGGGGGGCTGTGACCCGGTCGCCAGTCGAGGCTGCGTAAGATCCGATGAGTACAGTGGTAGAGTGGGTGACAGAGGATCGAGGAGCATGGGTTGCAGTAGTAGTACCGCCAGGAGAGGTGGGTGGTGGCATCACGGAGTGTCGGGCGGCGAGAGTAGGATTGGGGTCCTCTTATTCTTCCACGGTGAAAGGTGCCGTCGGGATTGAGGCCCAGCGACCAAGCCATGGCTCTGATGGCTTCCATGGGCTATTAATCATGCTTCGTATCGCAATCTCATACGTCGCATGTTGATTCCATAGCACATTGTTGTTTGAGGAGGGGTCCGGGAGGCGGAGTGATGTTGTCCCCCGTCATTACAGGTGATACGGACATTAAGAAACCCGGAGTCGAAACAAATGGGTGGAAGGCGTGATGCGCTTGACTCTTCCCAACTGATCAAACGGTGACACAGGCGCCCGAAACCAAGCTTTGTGAGGAGGCTGCGGGTGGAAAGACACGAGGTTCGGGGAGTGAGGGAGGGTAGGTGTTTGGGCTTAGGGCTCATGCAACATGCGATTATTTGTTCTTGTTTACTTAAAGCGTATTTTATTAACTTTGTCGGTTGGAAAAGATTGCTCTTCTTTTTAAACTACTCTGATTCTGGATCAATGGGCGTCGTCACTACGCTGCGGACCCTCGACTGTGGCCTCGAACCGAGGGTTAGTAGGGCAGCGAGGTCCCACTTGGGCCCGAAAGAAAAACGATCCTAAAGTCGGCGGGTAATCTAGGTCTTACTTGAGCATTCGATGTAAATTACGGACAAAGGCGACGTCGAAAGGTCAAGGTCTTGTCCGGAGGGCTCGGCGAGAAGTCGGCGTGGCTCGGACCGGGTGATGGCGTCCATAATTGATCTTGACACAGTCGTTAGTTAGTAGTAGTGGGCGTGGAATAATCATTAATCCTTGATGACTCGGTGTACAAATGCCCAGGAGTCGGTGCGTAAGTTGTGCCGGTCAGTCAAGTCAAGCGGCGCCGAGTCAATATAAATTGAGTTTGAGGCGGAGAAGCGAGGCATGACTTCGGCGATTAGGGTCCCCAAAGAAAGATATTGACTTGGTATGCGGACTCAGGCTTGACGGGAAAGGTGTATACACGGAGTAGGGCGTGACACGGTTAGAGCTAAAAACCAGCTAGGGTCTCGGACGAAAGTGTGTCACGGACAGAGTGCATGGTCGACCACGAGGCTCCGAGGGATGTTTGGGTAGTCCCAGGTGCTCATACCGAGAGGCGTAATAAGGCAGAACGGGCTGCACTCTTTGAGATTTTCCGGGTTAAGGGCGTAGCGTGCGGTGTAAGGCCCAGTGCGCGTAGTGTGCAAGCTTGATCTATCTTCCTTTTAAGAGTAAAAGAGAAATTTTTATTGTGCTTAAAAAGGATGATGCAGGCAAAAATGAGTTTTTTGAAATTTTTTTTTTGAAAATTTTTTTTTTTTTGAATTTTTTTTTTTTTGAATTTTTTTTTGAAAATTTTTTAATTTTTTTGAAATTTTTTTTGAAAAATTTTTTTTTTTTTTTGAAATTTTTTTTGAATTTTTTTGAAAGCAAATAACACATAAGCACATAGGCACAAAAATTCAAACGAGTTAAGAAAATGAGATTTCCGGCGGTCGAAAATGCCGATTTTTTCGGGACGGTGCAAAACAACACGAAATGTGCAAAACAAACACACACACACACACACACACACAGTACAAATGGTTTTTCAAATGCCGGGATGGAAGTTTGACCCACAAAAGCTTTTTTTTTTTTTTTTTTTAAAAAGAGTTTTTAGAAAAAAAGATAAAGCCTCATTTTTATGCGTTCCCACATGGAGCTCGCCAACTGTAGATGAATGCCACCGCTGATTTTTCTTTTTTGAAAATCAACGAAACGGAGTCGCCACACCATTTTTATTTTTAGGGCCAAAACTTTGAAAATGCCCGAGATTAGAGATTTGGGTTCGGAGGTCACGTTACACTCCGGGAAGTTAACGTTAGGGTTCACCCAGAATGCGCTCTTGTTGAAAACGAGTCTTCCTAATTTGAAACCATTTGTGTGTGTGTGTGTGTGTTTTGGTTAAAATAAATGTAAACTGAGAAATTTAAAAATTGAGAACTCTTTATTAGACCTTAAACAAGTCCCATGTGATTTTTGGTATGATTTTAGGGTTGAATTTTGGTACTCAAAAGACTCATTGAAGTTGAAAATCAATTCTGCCAGAATGAAAAGGCAGTGGACACTTGGTTTTGAAAATGGATTTAAGAGCTTTAAAACTTCAGAATCTGAGGAAAATCGAGAGATGGAAAAGTTGTTCAAAACATCTTAAATAAGGTGACTGCAAAAGACTTTTCCATTTTAAGGAGATGATTTGATGGACCAAAACCTTCTGGAAAATCACAGATATGAAATCTGGATTTCCAGAGACTGATAAACTGGCCTTTGGAAAATAAATTTGAAAAAGGGAGTTACGAGATACTCACGTAAAAAATAAAGTAAAAATATATCTGGAATTATACAGATGTTGGCTACAAAAAGTATTTTGTAGTCAACACCCAATTCCAAGTTCTTCTGTGTCCAAAAATTTAGACAATGAATTGAGGTCTTAGAACAATGCTACTGGACAGCAATATGTTCTTGAAGGAAAATGTGATTTTAAAGGGAAGAGCTTTTATAACATCCATGCTTGTCCCCATTTTTTTTTTTAGGCTTTGATTAGTGATCACTAGACATTTTAGTGGTGATCTCATCTATATCAAGCTTCATCCTTAAGGTACATTAGGACTTTAAGCATTTCATTTGCTTGGGAAGGGGAATTTTAACCTTTGAAAGAAAGATTTTTGTTGCTGGGTGAAAATGGATTTTGGAAAACACTTTTGAGTGAATGATTTTGATGGAAGAACACTTTTTAAGTGAGTAAGAAGTAATTTTGGACCTTTTTTAAATGGTCATCCTATGGAAATTTATTCCAAGGTGACTTACATTTTAGGTCAAGCAAAGATGAACAACAAACAGAAGTGGATGAACAAACTACATTTTTGAAAGTTTTTAAGAAATGCATGCATGGATGAAGGAGTTTAGGGTAAGGAGAAAGGAGGGTTTACCAATCTTCTTTGTGTTTGTGTTTGTGTTCGAATGGATTCAAGACTTGAATGTGTTTAGTGTTTGGATGATAGAGGTTGGTCAAAGAGGAAAACAAAGTAGATAACACTTGGGAAAGTCCTTCTATGTTTTCTCTCTAATCCTCCTCTTTAGTTATTGTTGCTTTGAGCTTGAGCTTGTGTAGTGTTTAAGAGTGATTTGAGAGTGTTTGGGGTGGTGCGAGATTGGGAAAGACTCAAGAGAAAACAAAAGGGTGGCAATCTAAGAATTCCCACTATTTTCTCCTTGTTTTTCGCCAGCAGAATAGCTTCCGTGGAGTTGAATTGTGTTGTGTAAACTCGGGCAGGAGAGGAGGGGTTCAATTTATAGGCCACTGGGAAATGACACATTCCATCCTGCGCATGGGACGACTGGCTGGGCGTGCACTGTTCATTAAATGCCGCCTCCAGGCTTTGGACCAAAGGGAATATTTTCAAAATATTCAAAGCAGCTTTGTAATAGTTCGGCAAAGAAATTTTCCTCATTTCGGGTTTTTGGCTTTTTTTGAGATTCTTTTTACTTGGTTTAACTTTAAATAGCAATCCTAACTTTACCACTTTGCTTGTTATGAAAAGTTAGGAATTCGTTAGAAATGTTAGGGAACCGTTAGGACTTCAGTTCAATTCTCCTAACTTGAAAATACTAACAACTCAAATTGGAGCACTTACAAATCCAACAGCACCTCCAAGGCGCTCTGATAGCTCTTTTTGTAATAGAGAAACTTTAGATTTGGTCACTCCTATTGCTTCAAACAGGCGTGGTCGCCCTCTTGCTCTGTCACATGCAGATTACTCCATTGGTTTGTTCAATCTCTAATTGCCCAAAGGCGTCCCCAACTTAGACATGGCATTAAAACCCATTGACATATTGCTTACCATTTCTTCATGAGGAACGATCATTATGGTATAGGAAACTGGAAAAAGGACCTCGTTGGAATTAAGAGAAACAGGAGATAAAAGATCTTATCACGATAGGCGCTGACAACTTCTAGAAACAACAAAAGCGGTCAACATTCTTGTTCGGGCGACCCATTTGGGCACCTGAAGACCCGACCATTCGACCCCTTTTGTAGGTCGGCAATATCTAGAAATAGAACCCTTCTCCACCCCTTTTAAGGATATCATTTTTACAGACTTCGGGAAAACTATGCCCAAATTGAGACAACCCTCGCTCTCCTAAAACCTACACAAATCTAATCTCTCCCACTCAAATCAAGTCCCATGGATACATTTGGATGAAGACCTAGCTCAAGCTAACAACCAAGAAGATAGAAGTGAACCTTTGTGATCCAAACCGTTGGTAAACTCTCCTTCTCCTTTTTTAATCTCTCTACTTTAATTCTACTATCTTAAATTGCTACTTAATCATGCTGAATTACTCTATCTTAAATTTTATTATTATCTTCCATTAATTGTTTATTTGGAAAGTCACACAGATGCTAATTGGACCCTCTATGTAGGAGAGCATAAAACTATGAAAGTGGTAATCTAGGTATGATTGATGGATGATCCAATGAAGTAGATGTGATCTATCTCTCCTAAATTGATTGAATGTTGTTTTGCTTAGTATAAATCTTTATTTATTTATTAGTAATTACATCTCTTTACTCTTGATTTAAATATGATATCTCAACTAGTCATCTTTCCTTATGAAAAACACACAACCAATACACACTTGGAATGTAGTTGTGTTTAGGGAAGGTATATGAGATTGATGTAGCTTATTTGCAATTTCTGTTTTACTTTTGGATTTGATCAATCTATACTCAATATTCAGTTTTTGTTTTCTGTCTCCTGCAAATCTACCCTTGAGGCAAAAGGGGTCATGCGACCCCATTTTCCGGTATGTGCGGCTTCTTTTGCCGTGGACAACCTATGATCAGTTTCTATTGTTTTCTTCATTTTATTTAATTAATTCATTCTCCATTTATTGTTTTCTGCTTAAAACTGATTTCTCAAGATGCACTAATTTACTAAAATCTTTATTTAGGTTAACTTGACTTTAAACACACATAAACACATTTTGACTAGCAAGACTCGTAAATACGATGCATCTCAGATGAGTTCTTGATAATCTTCTGATATGTAAACTGACATTTGGACTCATATCTCATATTAAAAGCTTTTTTTTTTCAATGTTTGGCGGGAAAACTCTCTTTTCACATTCGGCTCTTTCCCACTTTTCACAAAAGATTTTCATACAACTCATGCAACACGAGCACATCGAATCGAGATAATTTCACATGCGGAATTCGTCAAGCATATTAATCTCGAGATAGAGTACCATAAAATTAATGCCCTAAAGCAGTACCATAAAATGCCCTAAAAAAAGAGTAGAAGTTGAGGGTAGCAATAATTGGAGCAAATATAAAAAAATACATAGTTTAATGGAGTTAAGGCCCCAATGATGGGAGATGAATGAATTGGAGCGGAGTCCATCGATCTTTCCACGTTCGAAATGGAAACGAGGATGTCCAATTGACTTGTCAACCCCCCTTTTAAGGCCTTACTTCTAAGTGGATTCCAACTCCTCTTTCAACCATTTCTCAGGTTCTCTCGCCCAACTTGCTTCCTAGTAGGGTGGCTTTCCAATATAAATAGGTAAATATTAAAGAAATATGTCTCCGTCTCATAATATAATATATTGTACTTACTTCGTCCGATTCGATTTAGTAAAATTTATCATTTTTAGCATCTCACTTGGCTTATAATATTCCAAAATGATAAATTTATATTATTTTTATATTCAATAGGCTGAATTGTCTTACGTCATAACAACAATTCTCTAACTATTCATCCTACTCATTCTCTCTTTCATTTTACTTTTCGCGTCTCACAATAACTCCTCCACCCATTCTCTCTTCTCTTATTATATTATTATTTCTTAATCTCCGCATCGAAAGAAAAAATCATAAGTCTAATAAATGAGATAAAGTATATCTCATTCACTTGTCAATCTTTTTAAACAATAAACAAAATACTATCCCAATTGACTTGTCAATCTTTGTAAATAATAATTTTTATTTATTTGTACATTACTTTTATCATATAGATTAAATAATATTTTTCCATTACATAATAAATATAGCACTTTTTATTTTGGATTCGTCCCAATATAAATATTGTGTTTATTAGGATAATTTTTTATCAGTATTCTAATATTGATATAAATTGACATTTTATAAATTCTTATAAGTTATAATAATTATGACCTTTGAAATCTGAGTGTCCAATGGGCAATGGGATTGGTCTGTTTTCTGGGTTTCCCAGCAATGGCTGTGATTTCAATCCTTTTAGAAAGTAATCCTTTAAATAGGGCTATATCTCCGTTGTGCGGTTTCTTGGGCTCATGTTGCTTGTTTGAAGAACATGGCACAACATCTTTTTCATATATATTTTTTTAATTAACACAACTATCTGGTCAATTCATGTTAATAGTTCTTAATAAGATTTTATATTCATATATACCGGTAGACAATAGCTGTGTCATGCATGCTACCCATATTTTTTAACAAATAAAATGCTCTTATGCAACATTAAAATGGTCTATAAATACGTTATTAATATATTTAAGAGGATTCAAACTCGCTATCTCCACGATAAAACCTAATACCATTTCTTATAATAACCAATTGAAATGTGGATCAAAATTTTGATATCTATTTCAAAATTTTAACCATTGCAGGGAGAATGACACCTGAAATTATGTGTCATAGTCTAAACTCAAAAGGAAAATGATGGACCAAGAAAGAAATCTTTGTTGGAGCCATCTTATCATATTATCATAATAGCTAAATGAATGTCTAAGTCATAACTTATCTCTTTTGATTCAGCGTGGGACGAAGCACTTGAAGACAAAAGGTTGATCATTGATGGGGTCAAATGATGTGACAAAAATAAATAATCCCTTCGTTCGTCCCGTAATAGATATTATTAAAATTAACGGTGTGAAAATTAGGAAAAAAAATGATTATAAATATGAAAAGTGAAGTAGGAGAGAAAAAATGAAATATGCAATGTGATTGACATTGACAAGATAATAATATTTGTTATGCAATGCCTAAAAAAGAAAAAAATAATAAATAATAACTTGAATATCTCCCATACACAAACTATTTAATTTTGTATTATCTGCAAAAATAAATAAATAGAGGCAAAACTAATCACTAGTTGAATATACAAAAATTAGTATACATTACCTCACCCTATGTACATTTTAACTATATTTTAAAACAAAAATGAATTATTTTAGAGTAGCATTTTCCTGTTCAAAGATAAAAGAAAAGTTATACTTCCTTTGTTCTAAAATATATATTGCAATTGACTTTTCAATATTTTTAATTAAGGTACGCGTTTTACTAATTTATATATTACTTATAATTTATATATTACTTATACGATAATAAAATTACACTAAGTCAGTCAGAATATATTCATATTTAGAAGATGATATTTATTTTGGGATGAGCATAAATTAGCATAATTTGAAGTCTAACGTGTTTTTTCTTAAGCATGAAAGGAAACATATAAGAATAGTATGAATTAGCAGTATGATTGTGACTACAAGAGAATTATGCTGATGAGACTTTGAATTAATTCATTTTTTTTTTAAAAAAAAATTGGAAATTAAAAAAAAAACTAGTTTTTAATAGTATATAAAATATATAGTGACATTTTCGTAACTAATTGAAACTTTATTTAAAACGTACGACGATATTTTCGTAATTAACTGGCACATTTTAAAAATGCGCGATGACATTTTCGTAAATAATCGTAACTTATTAACACCTATGACAATCTTTATAAATAAAAATAACACTTTTTATCATGTGACACTTTTTAGCATACTCTGCTATTTCGCTGTCACTCTTTAACACTGTAACTGAAACATCAACACTGACACTCAAACACTAGAATTGACACTGAAAAATGTCAATTAATTTCAAAAATGCCACCGTATGCTTTAAATGAAAAATGTCAATTAATTTCAAAAATGTCACCATATGCTTTAAATGAAATTTCAGTTAATTACAAAAATGTCACTTCATGTTTTAAAAACTAATTTTTCTTATGTGTTAGAAAAAAGTTGTTTTTCATAATGCGTATTCTTGACTTAATGATATAGACTTCTGCTTTTTCTTAACTTTTTTTTTTTAAGAAATCCTCTTTTGGTTTTCTCGAAGTTTCCTTGGTGATAGAGTATTTTCAATTTGTCTTAAGACTCAAATACAAAGACCCATTTGATTTGTTCGTTTTATCCTAAGATACGAACGCTCACTTAAATCTTGAACACTTTTAGATAGAGAACGTAAGTTAAGTTAGGGGATGAGGAAGCTTGAATTTGTTTAACCTTTTTTCGAACGAGATTTAGAGCTTCGCTATTCAAAGCAGGAGCAGACAAAGGGATGGATGATGAAACCGTAGTGGCCAAATCCCCCAACAGCGCTCCAACCGCAGCAGTAGTTACCAGAATTTCATTGCCTGTATTTATATCAACAATAGCTGTGTCATCCAAGACAGCCAAATCATCACCTTGAGTGTCAACCGAAACATTATTTTCGGCTGACAACTCGTTAGAGTGATCAATCCCCCCATCGAGAACAACAACCTCAGTCTCAAGAGCACAACCATCAATTTTCGCTTTATTCTGGCCATTAGATGTATCTTCTTGACTCTGAACTACCGAAACATCATGTTGATTGGACTTCGAAGTCTGGCCGATACTTGCATTCTCACTTCTGATCTTAGTATTTCCGCCAATTGAGCCACTTTCAGAATGCTTTTTATCTTCATTACTAAGTTGACCATTGCTTGGTTGCGACTTTTCTACGTAAACTTGCTTTTGCTTTTCTTTCTGACCCATATTTTTCTCCTTGTTAACATCCTCCACACCTTCCCCAGAATTTTCCTTGGCCGAATCTGGCTTAGAAGGCTCCTTATTTTTGTTCTCACCAATACGGGGATGAAGGTAAAAACAAGAACTCATATCATGGCCAAGCTTGAAACAATGTTTGCAATAGTAAGGCAAATTTTGAAATTCCAAAGGCTGATAGAAACTTGAGAATTCATCACCACAATCAATAAAAACCCTAGAAGGCAGTTTCTTTAACAAATCGACTTGAACTAGCACTCTAGCTTCACTTGGGCGAGTCAAATTAGCCGTGGCCTGATCAATTTGAAGGGGTTCGCCAAATATCTTGGCAATTAAGAAAATACAAACTTTATTAAACATGTGAATTGAAAGGCCGGGAAGACTTACCTATACAGGATATAAAGGAGACTCCTTCCCCGGATGCCATGAAGGGGTCCAACGAAAAACTCTCATCGGGAAACGGCCAAGATGCCATACTTCTTTAGACCATAATCTGTTGAAGTCTCCCACATGCATTAACCGAATAAAAATATGTTTTGAATCAATATGACCCAAAATAAAGTCAGCTTTCAACCCAAATTTCAAGAAATATTGCCGAGTATTCTCCATGTTAGGTCTTCCGTGAGAAAATTTACCCACCAGCGTGAAACGAAACGGCTTGGCAAGCGTGTTGATCATGTCTTTGGTCATCTTAAGCGCTGGTTCCCCTTTGTGTATGGAGACCGGAATAAAATTTAAGGGAGGAGAAGGAATGGCGGAATCCTTAAGCAAGGAGGCAAACGATTTCTTTTGAGTAGGCGAGGAAGGAGAAGGGAGTTCCTTATCGGATGAGGAAGGAGTAATGGCTGCCGAACTTGCGGCATTAGGAATTTCGAAGGCACTAACATTCAGACTAGGGTTTTGAATGGAAGAAGGAACATTCGGCCTTGGACCATGGTCTAACGGTGGAGCAAGGCCAGATGAGGACGAGGCCATTGGCCGGCAACGGAGGGCTGCAAGGCGGCGGCGCCAGCAACCCTAATTAGGGTTATGTCAAAAACCGTAGAGAGAATATCCGTGGTCAATAATAAAAGAAGAATTTCATAACTTTGGTCTGTTGGCAGCTATGTCAATTGAACACTTTTAGAGAAGCTAACAAATCAGTTTTAAGAAAAGTGTCCAACACAATAAAGACATAACTAATTTTTCATTGTCATATTATAAAATCTATGTTCTTTGTGCTAGTTAAAGATTTTGTCCAGCGGGGTGAGTTGCGCCTAATACTCCTTCTTACCCTTGAACTTAGTTCGGCCATTTGATAGAGGGAGAATGGTTGACCCCTTAAGACCATGCACATCGGTGACTCTCCAAGTGAGAGTCACCCCAAAAAAAAAAAAAAAAAAAAAAGCAAAGGAAAGTCACGAAATGCCATGACTCCGGGCAATTTGTTGCCCTTCGGTTGACCCCGGTTGTGCATTTTTTTTTTTTTTTTTGATCTAATTATTTTGATTTTGTATTTATATAAATATATTTTTAAAATTAATATATTTTATATATTAATTTTATTTTTAAAAGGTTGGGTTGGGTTGGGTTGGGTCGAGGTCACTGATGGGAGTATAAATTATATAAGGTTGGGTTGGGTGAGAAAAATTAATATTTTATTTGAGGTTGGGTTGAGTCAGGGTCACTAATGGGGATGGTCTAAGAATAAGAATGAAGGGCCGGTGGAAGGAGAGGGGCAATTGACCCTTGTTAGAGTTAGGTACATTTGTTTCATCCCTTGAGGGGCCAAAATTAGATTCAATGCATAATACAAGGGGCCAAATTAAACAAATGTGCAATCATTTATTTATTTTGGGACATATTGGCTTAATAGCCGCCCCAAGAAAGTTGGAACTTGGTACAAACACGTTAACTTATACTCCCTCCTCCCAATCCTCCCAATATTTAGTTCATCATTTTGGTTCGACATGCAAATTAAGGGTGGAGAAAATGTTATGAGTGTAATAGTAAAATAGGAGAGAGAATGAGTGGAGTAAATAGTAAATTTGAAAAGTGTTGTGAGTGTAATAGTGAAATAGGAGAGAGAATGGGTGGAGAAAATAGTAAAAATTCTTTGCTAAAAAAAGGAAAGGTGAAGCTTTAAATGAGACACCCAAAATGACAAAAGGTGAAGTTATTAATGGGGCGGAGGGAGTATAGAGTATAGCCACAAAATCTTTAAATAAAAACCAACTATTCATTAGACAACTTGCATTACAAATATTTTCCCATTGTACACAATTAGTTACAAGATGTACAAGCCATTAAGGCCAAGGGAAAAAATAAGAAGCTGCCATTTCTTTTAACAACATCCTCTTGCTCTAGCTAATTGATAATAATAATTTGAACAAGAAGTTACATATATAAATATAATTTTGCATCCAAACCCTAGCTTAATTGGGTAGTTGTGATACTTTCATCCCCTCGAGTCGTCTTCTCATCCTAAATTGCCTTCTCAATGATAATCGCTTCCACTCTACTAACCGTCTCAAGAAATCCATCACCTATAATTGAAAAAGAGACCGGAAAATCGCATTAAAATTAGGTTTCAAACAAATAATTGAAAAAAATTGTCGAACAGTCCAATAATACGGTCACTAAATCCATGTTAATAAATAATCACTTGTTAATATCCTCACCTCAGATGGTTCCTGCAAAGAGTAAGATGCATTTGTTTCCTTGGGAATTTTTGATACTAGAATGCCAAACCCTTGTCCTCTCTCTCTTAATACCTAGTACAACCAAAACAATACGATTCAATTAGTATTATTATTAAGAAAATAAATTTAAAATTTCTACATATAATTTGGAAATTCTTGTAATTTTATATGCACACCGTATACCTTAAAGGCATCTTCATCCGTCCGGTCATCACCAATATAAACAGGAAATACATCGGTACAATTCGTGTACCCTGAAACCGTGGATCAATTATAGATATGTAAGTGACAAAATTTATTAAATTACATTAATAATAGCTAAAATATTTTAAATTAAGAGATGGTAATCTGAAAATGAATTAAAAATGGACTTACCAAGTGACTCCAACAAAAACTCTAGGGCTTTCCCTTTGTCCCATTTAATAGTAGGACGGATTTCCAATACCTGTAATGATAATGACAACCTTTAAGTCCAAATTAATGATAACAAATAATATTTTTTTTTAAATAATCAAGCAATAATACACATTTATTCACCTTTCTTCCTTGGGTCAATCGAAGTTTTGGATAGTCTTTTAGCACTGTTCTTACTTGTGCTTCCAATTCATTCCATTTCTGTATTTTCCATAAAATATATTAGCACATTATCTGGATTATATTTCAAATTTTTTTTTGACTAATTATCAATGAAAAAGATTTATACCTTTTCATCAACACATCGAAAATGTACAGAGAGACAAAACTTGTTATTTTCCACCTTAGCACCCGGGGTGGAGTTGGTTTTCTCTACGAGTACTTTATAAACCTGAAAATTTATTGGCGAAAATTCATCAAATGATCTTTAAATACAAAATTCATATATTAAAAAGAGCGATGGAGACTCACCTCATCAATCATGGGAAGGAACTCGCTTGCCGGTTGACAGAGAATAGCTTGTGCACTCTACACATTACAAAATTAACAAAACCAATTACAAACGATCGTATTAGCAAATTTTGATAGCTCAAAACAAATAAATTTTGATAGCTCAAAACAAATTGTTACATAAAAAAAAAAAAAACTCACTCTCTTATATTTGGAGCCCTTTGAAGGTCCTTTTATGTCCATGCCATGACTCCCAGCATAGTACAACTCTGCTAGTTTAACAAAGTTGTACACCTATAGAAGATTTCACCACCCAAAAAAATCTAAATCAGGTAAACTCATTAATCACCCAAAATAAATAAATAATATTTTCTAGTCCAAAACAAATGATTATTTTTACATTTAATTAGGTAGTGGATGGTACTAACATTAATAGTAACTCAGATTAAAAAAAAAAAGTACCTTGTCCCTGCTTCTCCCACTAACTATGGCAGTGGGAAAAAATCTTGCTAGTTTCCTAACTGTTGCTCTCATCTAAAACAATTAAAATAAATAAAAATTATATAAACCAGAAACAAAAAATAATGTAAAATATAATTTTATTTGAAAAATCAAATGTGACAGTTATTACGAATGAAAAGCGTGATAAGAGTTTATTACTAACCGCATCGGACATAAAAGCTAGATCGGGGTCATCGACGATGGGGGATAGAGTGCCGTCATAGTCGAGAAACATCACAATTTGTTTTCCTTTAGATGCATTTGTTATCTGTTCAAACATGTCCAAAGCTGAAGGATGGTGTACCTGTTCCACACTTTCATTAGCTTCACTTGATTACTACTAATAAATGTCACTACTATACATCAAATTAAATAAATGCAAGTAAGCATAGGAAAAACTCAATCTAATTATGTGACATTTACATGACTCAGCTTAATAAAATACATCATTACATATATGTGCAGATATATCTGTATGTGTAATTGTGTAATTAAATAATTGTGTGTGTTTGGTATGTATTTTTGTTTATGAATTAAAGGGAAGCCTTTTAGTGGTAAGACAGTCACATTGGATATGATAAAAATCAATTTTCAAATAGTTGTACATATAGCAGTGCTATTGTCGACGTGGTATCCATAACATTTACGACGTAAATGTGTATATTCGTATATGTATGCGTATGTATTGTATAGAGTGTAGCTATATAATTTGGGATTTGTACAAAACAAAACAATGTCTATTGTTTTTTACTGTTAGAATGTAACATACTGTATATTATTGTATGAAATCGGACTATTCATGCCCGGATCCACTCCACAGCTAAGGTGGTGTCCTCAATATTTATGAGGTGTATGTATGTATATGTAAATATATACTTTTTCGTCCTATCTAACTTAATATAATTTGCCATTTTGGGCGTATATCATATGTACCAAAATGCCAAATTTATATTATTTTTATATTCAATATATGACTCATTTATCGTACTCGCAACAACAATCTCTTTACTATTCATCTTACCCATTCTCCCCCCTATTTTACTTTTTATACTAATAAATATCTCCTCCACTTATTCTTTATTCTCTTATTATATAATTATATAAGTATTTCTTAATCCCAATCCCGGGATATACGGGATGGACATACGGAATATAGTATTATGCATGTATATAATAAACCCATACATAATATTGGGGGTGGGGGATTGATTTTTATGGTAGAGATAGACAAGTTACCATCCAAGAGGATTGTTCTTCAGCAAGAGAGGGAATGGATTTGAGATGGGTAGGAGAGGAAGCTCTCATTGAGTCAACCCATGAGTTGATCCTTGCGCCACCATTGATGTCCAGGTTTTGCAGAAGCATCTTTCTTGAAATGGTTATGTAATCGCCGGGAACTGCCGGCGGCTTCCGAACCGCCGACGAGAACAGTGACTTTGACACCACTGTTGTTTTCGCCGCCGCCATATCCATACCAGAATCGGTATCTGCCACAATCACATTTTGCTTCGTCATTTCTGCTCCAAATTTTCTACAAAATTACCCAAAATTACAAATTAATTTTTTATTTTTAACAAAGAAGCTCAATTTCTTGACAGGAATTTAGACTAGAGTCTCTATCTATACCTGAAAGGTTATTGAATGTTTGGAATACAGAGTACTCTGTTCTTGAATGTTAAAGGACCTTAAATGGAAAAGCCTAAATTGGAGGGTTTGATTGAGCACAAAAGGTACAAACAAACCAAACCCGAGAGACAGAAACTTGAAATGGGTCAGAGAGATTTGTGGAAGGGCCTCAAAGAGAGAGAGAAAGAAGTGTGTGTTTTAGTGTGTGAAGGATAGTGAGGAAGTTTGGTTTGTTTTATAGTTGCAAATCAGATACTAACGGACGAAACCATTCCCCTCAAACCCCAAATTGGGTCCCATTTAATTTTTCTATTTTTATTTTTATATTGACTTGTGGACCCCACTTAGTCCAGCCTCCGATATTCTAAGAGGGTTCCACTAACCCACGTGGGCCTCATACCCTCGACTCGTTTGTGGTGGCATCTCTTCTTTTTCCTTCTTTTATCCATCTCCTCTCCCGCCGTCTTCTTCGCCGTCAACCTAACAGCATATGCCAGCTGCCTTATTTTGCCACGTGGCTGACATTAGGTGGTCTGTTCGTCCTGGGCTCCCGCCAAGTGTAGCTGATGGCATCGTACGTCCGACCGTCGGAAACACCCACGGGTTTCCGATATGGATATTGTCTGAAACCACAAACCAAAATTAGAAGAAATGTTAGTAATTACCCATAATTTAACCTTAAATTTGGTGAATAAAATTTCTTAAATATAGGCCCAAAAATAATTATAAACACAGGTCAATTCAGTAATGTTAAAAATAAATAAATTTATTTTGGATATATAAAAGAAAATATGCTGTTTTAAAAAAATAAAAAATGTAAGACTACTTTCGGATAAAGAGTATTATGACATGATACCACTTTCTCCATCCAAAACAACAGGCTTACTTAAATTATAATAACAATTTATAATTCATTTGAATTATAACTAAAATTCTATTAAAAAATTACATTATAGTTGCAGAATCCTAAAATTGTTTTTGATATTTTAAAAATATTATTAATAATAGTTTATACAAAGTACGAGGATTAATCAAATTACATAAATTTTCATTGAAGTTCAATAGAGTTTTGACTACTAAAATAACATAATTTTTTTGTAGATGAGGTGAGTATTATTTTAAAATAACCTATATTAATGTATAGTAGTTGAAATATTATCAGTTTATTCACATTCTTGATTAATTCAAATTATCAAAAGCTTAAATAAACCCCTGACCACTTGCTTCAGCGAGTTCACTTTAAAGCCCTTGCAAATTTTAGTACACTTTCCATATATAGTAAAATGGTCCCCAAACTTGAGAGGTTTTTATTTCCAGTCCCTTTTATTTATAACCAAAAAAACTAGCTGTTCTCCAATCCAACAATCCCACTACTCCAAAACCAGGTGCCCTTCTCTCAACTTTCTCTTCTTTCCATATTGTATTTAAGAAATTGAGTTATGATCTCTTTAAAGTTATTTTAGACTTGTCATATAAATAATCTGATTTCTCATAGACTTTACTTGTATTTTTAATTTAAGAAGATTTGAAATCAAAGAACTATAGCTCAATCAGCTTCGTATATATACTTTTCTATGCGGATATTAACGAAATAATCCAAATTCTTGCTCGAGTCATACCACATGTGGGCCCAAAACCCAATCCATAACAATCACGAGTTCAGCTGGAATCGATTTATACTGCATAACTACGTGGCGGATAGATCCATCTCTATGCATCAATTATGAGCTCGTTTTGGAGAGAGGTTCTATATCATCGCGTTTGGGGGCTTCGGGACCCAAGGGAGTTTGGCTCCGTAGAAAGCCGAGCAGAGCTCTCCACAAATTGAGCGGGACTTTACTCGGGCAATCCTATTCTAATAAGGATTCTAACCCCTTCCTTCCGTGATCTAATTCTAGTCCAGATTTACTTTCTCAATACAACTACACTACAAAATTTCTATTATTGAGGAATATTCCACCGCCTACTATAAATAAGAGATTTCGATGCCAAAATCAGATTTATTTTATTATCAATATCTTTTCCTTTAGTTTGATTATTATTTCTGTTTAAAGGATTCTTACTCTTACTGCTGAGGGTCTTTGCTGGTGAATTTTCGACTTAGTTTACGTGTTTGTACATTTGTTTCAGGCTTTATAAAGGAGAATCTAAGTATTCGATCCATTAATTACGGCTAGACTGACCTGAGTTTAGTTTTAGCTCGATCAGAATAATTAGAAGTTCAATACACACCGGGAAAGATAAGTGGTTCAATTTCCTCGAATGAAAGATTACACCCTTCAAGTGTCACTATTATAATATACTCTCTCCGTCCCGTCCGACTTAGGAATTTTTCATTTGGTGTGGGGATTAAGGAATACTATTATAATATTAATGCAAATCTAATCATCTTATTGAAATTCTAAAAATTGTTAATCATAAACCATTTAATGATTTATCAATAACAATTTTTAGAATTTCAATATAATAATTAGATTTGCATTAATATTTGGATCAAAGTTAACTGTTGTTGACCAAAAATGCCCTTTCGAGCGGGTCGGAGGGAGTATCAAATTATCAACACAATACTTTTCTGTTATATTTTATTTTTCATACTTATTATAAGCCCATTTTTAAAATATATTGTTTTACTTTCTTTTGTAAAAGCACTTTGTTATAAGACCCTATATGTTTTTGTAATACTTCATCTGTTTCAAACTATTTGTAGTTATAGAAGAGATTTATTTTTTAAACTACTTGTAGTTATAAAAGAGATTTGTTTTTTCAAAATACTTGCAATTTGACATTTTTTTATAAAACATTAACACACTTTGTCGAAACTACCATTATTTATGATTAGTAGTTGTAATTGTAAAAATATTTAATTATCTAGATATATGCAGTATTTAAAGGATAATTTAGTTTATTTGATATGTATTAATTTATTTTTTTAATAATTATAAAAAAATTAAAATTACGAATATTTTGAAACTGAGAAAATATGTAGTTCTAGGAAAGGTAGACACAATAGAAATTTCGAAGGCTTTGGTGCATTCAATTATATGCTCTCAAAGAGGGGCACATGTTGGGATTCTTAAAACAACTTTAAGAATCTAAGAATAGGGCGCCTTAATCATACCTCTTATTGGTGTACATTATTTGATTGAGTAGCTTCTAGCTAGGTTAGAAAACAAATAAATAAACGTACTATTTCTACATGCTTTGCCTAGGTAGATTTATGAATAGATCTACAAAAGTAATAGCATATACTCCCCAAACTTTATCCCTGTTTTCAGAAAAAAAAAAAAAATAATCTTTTTTGAATTCAATTAGATAAAAATTCAATATTTTGTCTCAATTTCAAAATGAATAATAAAAAAAATCAGAATAAATTTGAAAAAAAAATGGATATTTAATTTTGGACAGGGGTTAGGTTATGTATCAAAAATTTATGTACAAGTATTTTATTTAGGCTAGCCTTCTATTTTATATGTTCATTTAGACAAAATATAATTTATAGATCTTTCACTCCAACTAGGCAATAAATAATCTTTGATAGTTCTTTCACAACAAAACAAAACAAAAGCTAAAAAAACTAAATTTTCACTGATGTTTGTTTGCTAATCTTTTTTGCCGCAATCATTTATCTAATAAAAATGTTAGATGGACGATACTTTGATAAAAGTTTGATATTAGATAAAAGTTTAATAATGTTTAGAGATTTTAGTACTTCAAATGTAAGAAAATAAGTTTTATATTATTATTATTATATAACATAAACTATTTTTTATTTTTGATAAATATTTTAGAGGGCCTAAGTTTAAATTTTGAACAGGGCCCCTAAAATGTTAGAGCTGGCCCTGCTTGCCTAGGTAGATTTATGAATAGATCTACAAAAGTAATAGTATATATTCCCTCCGTCTCACACATGAGTAAACCAAAAAAGTGAGCATAAAATTTAAAGAAAATTAGAAGAGAAAATTAGTTCGAGAGGGCGTTTGCGAGTAAAAAAATAAAATATAAAAATAATTAATGAAAAAAATAATAAATTGATTGATATTGTAAGTATAAAAGTAAATAACAAAGAGAATGAACGGAAAAAATATATAAAAACTTTGCTATTTTAAGCAGTCTTCATTCACAATTCACAAGAGACAGACGAGAAAAAAAATTTATTTAATTAGGTGGAATGGAAGAAGTAATTACAATGGTTCAAATTCTTTGGGTGCCATATCCATAAAATAGCTTTATTGGCAATACTTGCTAATGATGTCTTTGAATTATAAAAAATAGTTTTGTTAGGATCAATCTACTATTATATAAATAATAATAATAAAATTAGTAATTTAAATCAAAATCAGACTACAAATTCAATTAAAAAATATGTAGAACGCTACAAACTGTTTGAAAAAAGGTCTGCCTTTAGCAGTGTCCTAAGACAGAATTACGTCTCCGCCTGTACTGCAGATTCGGACATCTATCAAGAGGATACAACTCTTCGAAACAAGTTCTTGCACAAGAACTTGTCCCTTACGAATGTCTGAATGCTTTCTTTAAGAAATAGAAGGAAGGAAGAAGATGAAGAATGTTCTATATCTTGAACACAATCTGAACCATTGTTTATATAGGAATGTTTATTCAAATTTGACCAATCACAACTCTTAAAATTTGATTTTCAAATGACACAACTTTTCAGACAATAACTGTTATGGCAGTTAAAAAACTGTTTAAACAGTCATATTGTCTTTATCCAGAAAATCAAAAATAACAATTATAAATAATATTAAAAAAAATTAATATTAATTTATAAGAATCATTGCTCGATTGGTTGCCAAGATTCGAGCTTTATGACTACAAAACTATGTGTCATGGGGCTATGCCCATGACTTTTGTCCGTCTCGAATAGAGCTTCGATTTGATATGCGGTGCATTCCGTGGTTCATCCGGAATCAAAAGTTATGCTCATTTTAGTACGAGTAGGTCTAGCGAGAAACGCGTTTCTCCATAAGTTATGGAGAAACGGGTTTCTGGATATCCAGAAGCTTTGGGACGGATATCCAGAAAAAAGATTTGAGACCAAATCCAAGGCCAAGACCAAATTTATGATTCTGGATATCACTTTCACAAGGTTCTGGATATCCAGAACATTGAATATGGATATCCAGAAGCCTTAAAACGTATATCCAGAAGCCAATTCTAAATTTCTGGATATCACTTACATAAGGTTCGGATATCCTTTCAAAGTTACGGATATCCGTAACCTTTGCATCGATATCCAGAAGTAACCATGGGCCAAGGTCATGGCCAATACAAAATTTCTGAATATCCTTTCAAAAGGTTCTGGATATCCTTTCAAAGGGTTCTGGATATCCAGAACCTTTTAGACTGATATTCAGAAGTAACCATGGGTCAAGGTCATGGCCAATACAAAAATTTCTGAATATCCTTTCAAAAGGTTCTGGATACCCGTAACCCGTTTCTCCATAACTTATGGAGAAACTTCTCCCTAGATTTTGCGTTTTAGTACACACACATAAATTTCACTAAAAGCTCAATTTTTTCAATAAACACCTTTAACTTTCTTTTTTTACCACACAAATTCCATCAAGTTTTACATAATCAGACTTTTGCATGTGGTTAAAGTAAAAAATGTTGCTCGTTATTGATTTTTTGGTGGATAATGCTGGCAGGCTCCTCTTTGAATAACAACAATTGGTTCCTTAAAAAAGAGGTTAAAAAACAATACTTCATTCATCCGATCCAATATACTCCTTTGTTGTTTAAAAATTGAATTTTATCCCAAAATATTTTTATTTTACTATTATCTAGATATATTTTTATCATTATTTGTGAGTATAGTCTTGTTTATGATTGTGAATAGGTTAATTAATTAGATAATTGAACTATAGAGTAGTTAAATCTATTTTGTATACATTGTATGTATTTTATAATAATATGTGTGTAAAGTCTAATTAAACAAAAATATTTTTGGATGGAGATCTATCTTCCTATTCGTAAACTTGGAGTAAAAGTATCGGGTATTTAGAGATTGTGCAATTTAAATTGACAAAAATTTAAGTTTCTTACTATAAGATATAACTTACAAAATTTTTTGGGGGAAACCTGTTTCTCCATAAGTTATAAAAAGTCTTGTTTTTAAATATATCGACTTGGTGTTTTAAAGCCTAAACTCACTATTTTAAGGCCTAAACTCGCTATTTTATTCTCTAGCTTAAATTCACTGTTTTAACGCCTAAACTCACTATTTTATTTTCTAGGTATTTTAAGGCCTAAACTCAATGTTTTAAGGTCTAAACTCGATATTTTTAAGAATGAAAAATGAACATTTTATAACTTATGAAGAAACAGGTTTCCCCTAAAACTTACACCCCAAAAGATTTGAATTACAGTTCTAAAACTCCAAAAATCATTTTTCCCATTTTCGATATGATACTCATATCTAGATAAGTTTAGGATTTGGTTACTAATTAGGGTTAACTATTGATGACATTTCAATACTGGTTCCATAGTCATACTTTTTTTCAAGGTTTTAAAAAGCGCTAGGCGGATGCTAGGCGACGGAGCCGGGTCTAGCGCCTAGGCGGGGACTAGTCGAGATTAGTCGGGATTAGTCGGGGCCTAAGCGGGTTTTAGAACTAGGCGTTGGAGAGGGGCCTAGCGCCTAGGCGGGGCCTAGACGCCCTTAGGCGGGGTCTTTCGGAACACTGCTTTTTTCTACATAATCTCACCTTTATGTGGAAATCATTACACTTATTTGTTTCAAAATCTTCAACAAAATATCAACCCAAACTAAGTAAAATCATTATCGGATTGATTTAACCTTATGACAATATTATCCATTCACACACATTTAGTGTTTAAAATCAACATTCTCTTAGAATATGAGATAGGTCAAGTAGAGAGAAGTTCAAAAGTGTGAGCATGTGATGAAATGGGTCAGATAATTATAGTGAAGTTTTCACTTTAATTATAAAATTAATTGATGATAAGGTTAGCAGATATATTGGTGATTAAGGGAATATCTCCACAAATCTATATACCGACACATGTTTCTCTCTATTTTAGGAAAAAATATTAGATAATGAGCATAATATTAAAGAATTACAATAAAGTTGGAATACAATTTACAATACAAAATAGAAAATGAAATGAGAAACCCGTATGAAATTTATCTTGATTAACTTGTATCCGAGCCATGTTATACACTTTCCTTAACACTAATTCGTCCCCCTCTGTAACTGTGCTCGATGCTTATATGAGCGTTAATCTCCCATGATAGAACGGATGAACGGGGTGCAACTCCGCACTTGAGCCTCCAAGCAAATTGAGCGTATGATTGAACAATATCATCAACAAAAAATTCAAAGAGACCAATAAGAATATTTTGACGAGTGAAAATTACTAGGATCTAGAGTTTACAACACTCGAGAATTTCCTATCGACATCTTCTCTATTTTCTATTCTTTTATTTTCTATTATTCTCTCTTCTTCTATCTATTCTTCTTACTAGCCAATAAAAAAAGATAACAACTAATCTATAAAGAACATGTAGAAAACTTAGAATTAATTGACATTAACCATGTATAATTAACCTCAACATTAAGATGTGTGTTGTTACATATTCTATAACTTAATTAAAGAAATCAATCCATGAATAAAATAGCAACATGAGAATTAGCTCATATTTGTTCTTGTAACAACCCAAACATAAAATCCTCACAATTCCTTAAAAACGAATTCAATTTTGGGTTAATTATCAATAAACCCAAATGTCACATCTTTGATTCCACTTTAACTAGAGAAAATCAATTTCTCATTCACATTAATGCACAATTTTTTGAACAATCCCCCACATGAATAGAAATTGACTCGAGAAAAGTTGGTGATAAATTCCGGCACACGAAAACTTTCATACGATAATTAGGGGTTTGCCCTTTGAATCTTCGCTCGTACAAGCATGTACTCTACTCGCAAGTTGGTAGACGCGGTGTCCTTGAACCGTTATGCTTTTTGTGTAGTCGATCATATACTTGACACAAGTATCATCCTAACATAGTTCAATTCTTATAACTATGTTTATTCGTGGCCCTGAACATAATGTCTGGTTGTGTGAGAGGGTCTGAGAATTGAGCCTCACACAATTCTCCTCGAAGCGGCCCATACTTCTCTCTCACATAGGCGATTCTTAAAAGTAACTCGTATTACCCCGCTCGGAAATTTCGAAGCGAAAAAATCATTAATAGCTATAAGCTTAACCTTTCCTTTCGGGATGTCACTTTAGGAATGGACTTGGGGTTGACCCCCACAGTTACACTACAAGTCTTTTAACAGTTAGGTTGTCCATTTCAAAACCTATATCTTGGGATCTCCAGTCAACAAGGTTGGGTTTTCCGCTATGTTTAACTTCTAAGAGGCTAATGTCACATTCCTCTCAAAATTACATCTAACTCATGGTCTAACTATTTGGTTAATGGATCCGATTATTATTTGACTTCACATAGTCAATTTAGTTGAGAGTAGTTGTTTAATGGTATTATGTCTTAGACTACCATTACACATATTGCTATATATCTTTTTAATCATAAATTGACTTTAGAAATATACTATCTTGTTAACACAAGCTTTATCCATTTGATAAGTGTTAACTCGAATTCATTTTAGTTCTAGTTGTTTCATATTGATCATTTCAAAATTTATCAAGAATATCCACCTAATGACTTGTTTAACAACAAGTTCATTAGTTTTCCTTTATTTGATGTACTTATATTTGTACTTATCTCAATTAATACAATGATTTTACAAACTAGCACACCTTCTTTTAGGTTCCATTTCTTGAAACGTTTCAACACATTGATCTATCTCATCCAAAGTATCATTACTTCATTTTCATCAATTTGGCATCAATACTTGATTTTCATTAACTTTGTTTTCCTTTGGTTTTCATATATATATATATATATATATATATATATATATTCAAACTCATTGAATCATATATTACAAACCAATATAAACACTTGTTATAACATATATAACTTTTTAAACATAATCCACCATTTAGCAACCAATTTCAATTTATTTGATAATGGACTTGCTACTTTGTGAAACGCCCCCACATTTACAAGTGTATGTAGGCATACGTTTCCATACTTCATATGGACATTTCATTGTTTTCTTGGGGTAACCTTTCCAAAGATGGTTATTTTTCCAAAGTAGACTCACCCCCACATTTCTGGGTAGTCCTGAAATTAGCAAAATGCCAATATTCATTATCAACATCATTTGATTATGGTTTACATTGTGTACACTTTGTTTCCTTTCTCATGTACAACAAATCCCTCGAATTATTCTATGTAAATTTATTTCTTAAATCGACATTTAGAAAAAAGTTATTTACATCCATTTGATATATTTCAAATTCTGCTATGCAGCAATTGCAAATACAAATCTTTATTCTCGTGATGAGAGAATAAATATAAAAGTAATCAAGGTCTTCATTTTTCTTGTAATCCTCAATTACAACTCTAGCCTTGTTCTCATTGATTATTCCATCGATCTTCATTTCCTTTTTGAAAATTAACTTATATGCTAGTGATTTAATACTTTGAGGTAAATCCACTAGTTTACAAGTGTGATTTTCCAAGATGGAATCAATCTTACTTTTAATGGTCTATGATGCTGCAGGAATTGTGCTTATCAATCTTCCTCCACGTGGCAGGACTGATCACCTGGCTCCTTGACCTGAAATCAGAACCCACGACTAGCCGGATGTGTCTCCGGCTTAGACCCTCGGGCGTGAGAGTAAGTATTTGATAATGGGAGAGCAAAATGTATTGAATTAATGAATATTCAGATAACAAAATTGCAGTTACCTTTGCACCGTTGGTAGTGATGAAGTATTTATAGGTGATGACCGTTGTATATTTGGTATTGCTACATGAGCTCCGAGATTTTAGGGACAGTTACAAGTAATGTGAACGTGTCTGGTAACGGCCCCTGATTTGTAGGGAACCGGTTATGGAAAGATTTAACTCATGTACGCTTATGTCAGTTAGCTCATCGCTCGGCGGTTAGGTCGAGGTCGACCATTTGAAGAATGGTCGACCTTGTTGGTGTTATGCCCTAGGCCTATGATTGATAGACTTATGTGTTGACATTATTTATTATTATATGAGATGTTTATTATTTGATTATTATATGTTTTGTATATTTGTTTATAATAATCTCTGTCCCTAATTATTAAGAGAATAAATTAGTATAATTGTCAATGGATAATCATGTGATGATTATATGCATAAGAGATGCACATTGAAATTATGGGTACTTGTTAGAGAACAAGTGACTGGACATGACCCGCATGAGATTTATGTCATGGTCAAATGTCATACTTAAATCTCATACGGTTACTTCATTTATTTCCTAGACCTAAGATTATCGTAACCTTACATATGATGAAAGTCATGTTTGATTTTAGTCAAACGATATCTTAACACGATATCTATAAAGACTATCATTGGCATGATCGGATTCATGATGGGAAGGATGATAAGTCAAGAAGGAATTTGTTCCTCGGAAGAGAGATGTTATGCTTGGGCCCCTCGATGAGTGATAATGATGAAAGTGTATGGTCGTACCCCAATGTGATTGGAATTATCATTATACTCAAAGAATCGAGAAAGCATTGAACAATAACAAGTTGACAAGGACCATGACTTGTGTTCAATATAACATCGTGAGACAAAGGGATAAATGGAAGTACACCATTGGAAACGTGAACTCTTACGTTGCATTATTTGGGTAGACATAATGGCTTGCTAGAGTCCGCTTATGTCTTATGAGGTTCGATATGATCGAACTCATTGCCAACATAATGTAATCCTATTGGGTCACACACAACTAGAATGAATTGGTTAAACCAGAGGAAGAATAGTTGAGAGTTTACGTATCCGGCTATATATACCGCGCGACATATTAAGCCAATGGCTTAATATACCGCGCGACATAATAGGCCGCACGCGGTTTGATACTGTCTCTCCTAATACGATTAGGAGAGGTATTCCTACTATTGTAGTATAAATACAAGGGTTCTGTCAGACCTAAAAGGTCAGCCGAAATTTTTCAAGCAAAATTCATAATTAAATACTCTCAATATTCTTCAAGGTTTAGATCTAGCAATCATCAAGAAGTTGTTCTTGGATTCATTCAAAGGTGTGGATACCGAAAGAGGGTCTTCGCTCGTTCATTGATCAAGGCCTAGAGTTCAAGCAAGTTGAAGAACGAAGTTTGTGATTCGATATCACATAATCAAATCGTTCGATAGCTCAAGACCGGAAAGCGTTTCAAGGTTGGTTTAATTCTATCTCATAGGTATTCAAATTAATCGTATAGAACGGATCCTAGGGCTTATTGGGTTTTATGTTTTTAATGCTTAATTCCGCTGCGCATGGACCCGTAAAACCCAACAGACCTGACTGACGGGTAGAGCATGGATCGTACCCGAATCAAGACAGGGATGTGTAGAGTCGGACCAAGCTAGGTCGGGGCCTTGGAGGCCGGACAATGAACTTAGGTCGACGAACCCTGTAGCTGGGCCTTGGGACTTATGGTGATTGGGCCTGGCCTACTGGGAATGCGGCGGCCATATTTGCTTGAGGACTGGGCTTTACTCGCTTGGCGCAGTTAGATACTTTTGGTGTGTTCAGTGGCCCCCAACTTTCGAGTTGACATTGTCGACTTGGAAGTTAAGGAAATCCTTGATGAGAACCGCTTTACTCGCAGGTCGCTATTTTTTCATGGAGTTTAGTCGACCATAGTGACGTGGCACAATCCTGAACTCTGATGACGAACGGTCGGATCTGGAGAAGCGCCGTATTCCGCAATGATTACTATTCTGACGTTTGGAAAACCGCCTTGGGAACCGTTTTCCTCATTTAATTAGGGCAATGATTTTTTGAATCTTCTTCTCCTTTTCAAATTCAGAAAATATAAAAGCCAGAATCCTTTCCCGTTTGGAACTTTTGTCTTCTTCAAACTCTCGTATCTTTGTGGCGATATCAGCGGAACAGCAACAGGATTTATTGGGGCTTTCGTTTCCCACAACAATTTCTTCTTTCAAGACTGATTAAGGTACCCCTCTTGCTCTTTTTAGGGCTTCAATTTTTGTTGCTCTTTTTACTCTGCCATGGCTAGGACTTTTAGTAGTGAACCTGGTGCTTGGTATGGCTATTGTGCCGCCAACCATAGGGTATACAAGTGCTTAAGCGGAAAGTGGGAGGAGATTCCCATTGATGAGTGTTCCAGCATTCTGACTAGGTGGGGCTTGCAATTCAACGGGCTTGAACTTCCAGTAGGCGATGAACTAGATGACTTGCTTGTTGACGATCCCAGAATCGTAGGTTTCCATCTATTCCATGAACTGTTAGACCACTTGGTGATGTACTATATTAGGGGACCCAAAAACCTAGTTTCGTTAGGAATAGCAAAGGCTTCCTGGGGGAATCTAGGTCGCCCTTAGGTAGGTCATGTGAGTCTGTGATTAGGACTGATTCCCCTGTTTCTTCTTCCTCAGATATGTCGACCCAGGCATCAGCGAGCTCCTCCTCTGGTCGGATTGTGGATGCATTCTGCTCAAAGGCCGTGCCAGGTCGCCATGAAAGGGGGTATGAGGTTCCTAAACCAGAGCTGGGAAATAAGGGGGCTGAGTCCAGGGTAGAGCTGCTCTACAATTTTTATGAGGTGGATAAAGAGAACTACCAGATCACTCATGTCAACCCTAAGGAGAAGAAGGCACAAAGCTGGCAACACTGGGCCTGGGATTCCACAAGGGTGACCTTCTTCTACGGCCAATTTGAAGCGGGATTGAGACTCCCACTGGACCCATTTATTTGCGAGTTTCTGGAGTGTATGAATGCTGTCCCAATGCAGATCGGAGCCAATTCTTGCCGGGTATTAGTGTGTTTTGCTATGGTTTGCCGCTTCTTAGGATACGAACCATGTATGAAGGTGTTCAGAGAATTCTTCAGGGTGGCTTTTGATAAGAGGACCAAAGGTTATAGTACTCCCGCTAGATCTAAGGCCCCCAATTTGTTCATCAATCTCCCCGATAAAGTGACGGGTTGGAATTCTCACATGGTCTTGGTCGAAAGTCGATCTGGCTGGGAGTTTCCTCTCCCCAATGAAGAGTCAGTTGAACTAAGTGAGGAGGATTATTGGGCCCCCGATTGGTGCAAGGATCTTTCTGATAGGTTACGCTTGATTGCTGCTAAAGGGCCGATTAGCTGGGGGCTCCTTGCGGCAAACAAAAATAATTTTATTCAAGCTGGGATGCTGCTGGGAGATGAAGATGTGGCTCCTTTGGCGCTGATTGTAAGGAATCCTATGTATCCCAATTGGGTGACTCATGCGCTGGGAAAATTTTCTGACAAATGTGGTTTATGTCGTAAAACTCCCTACCATTGTAAGGACAATGGTGATCACTTTGGTGGTAAGTGACTATTTAGTGTCCCTCTTGGGTTATGTCGATTAACCACTAGCTCGTAGGATTTTCACCTGTATTGGCGAGTAGGACTCCTTGATCGTAGGTGTATTGCTCGTATGTAGAATCTTTAGCTCGTACATAGAACTTTATTTTGAACATATAAATGTTAATTCGTAGATAGCTTGCTCGTATGCACAACTTTTAGTTTATACATAGAACTTTGATCTGCAGAGCTAACATTCTCACTTTTTGGGTTTTGCGAAGTTTTGACCCCCGAACAGCAAGCAAATATGGTCCGCATTGTGAGTACCAGCCAACGAAGGAAGACTGCCAAGGGTCACGGAGCGACTAATGCACGAGCTGAGAGAGAAAAAGAAGCCGAGAAGAGAAACGCACTGTTACCCAAAGATGGGATCGGGATGATTCCTCTGGAAGAATTGGATACTGAAGATCTTGCGAAATCTAATCCCCCTAAAGATCAAACAAATGGGGTGGAGCCTCCTGAGATTGATGTCACGTCTGAAAAACCACTGGATCCTGAGTCTGCACAAGGGTAAATTGGGGATGTTCTTCCCGAAAATGCTGATGTCGGCCTCATCGATTTAGAGGACAGAGACACACTGCCACCAAAAACCAGGTTAAGGAAGAGGGCAAATGACGACCAAGGACTTGGAGGGGGGAAGTCTCAGAAATCATTGAGCTTTGTTCATCCTTCCTCTCCCACTCCCTCTAAATGGGAATTTATCCAGGCGGAGGTAGGCAGGTTGAGTGAGGTTCCCCCACTTACCCCTATGGATTGTACAAGTCGCAGCCTGTCCGGGCTGGAATTTGGGCAGGTCGTGGTCAGGCGAGCTGTAGATCCCAACCTGCAAGCTCAACTAATTGAGCGGGGATTCACTCCTGAAGAATATATCCAAAGATCTGGTCTCGTTCATAGCGAGGTACCCTTTTGCTTTTATTGGTTTGATTGTATGCGATTCTTTTGGTCTTCCATCTCCTTGTTATCCTGAAACTGGGGCTTTGTTTTCATGCAGTCTCTTACTATCAATGAGCAAGCTAAGAGTAGCTGGAAGGCTGCTCTGGAACAAGAGAAACTGGCTAAGGTCCAATATACCCGCAAATGCCAGGAGGTGACCAAGATAAGAGAGGAGTTAGTCGACGCCAACTCGGCGTATGATGCCTTGAAGTTGCTTCACACTGACACTGTGAAGGAGAGGGATGAAGCTCATTTTAATTTGGGTGTGGCCAACGATGAAGTAACCATGCTGAGGGAGGAGAATACTAGCTTTAGACTGACAAACGAGGGGGCCAAGGCTGAACTTGATACGATCAAGAAGGTGCTTCAGAGTAAGGAAGAGTTTCTGAAAAAACTGCAAGAGGATCACACTGCGTCTTACGCTAAGTGGAAGGAGGATGCCGCTGCTCAAGCTAAAGCCGCCGTGGAGGTTTATAAAGCCAGTGATGAGTGTCTTGATGAAGTCCAGGCCCAAGCTTTCAAATTTTACGATGTTGGCCGACGTCATATGGCTCGACGAATCTTGGTTGATCCCTCTGTTAATATTTCTCTCGACCAATTGGTAAAGTGGGCGTCTCAAGAGCAATACGACCTAGAAGCTCGCCAAGGACATCCCCTAGTTCCATACAACGATAATGACTTGGCTGCCCTAGCCCAGGAGGATGCCGATCTGGGGTTGGAGCCTTGGGAACCCCTTCCTATTGAGCCCGTTAATTTTAACACGATGCTAAAAGAGCTTGAAAATCCTGGGGAACCTGCTTCAGGTGATGATGTATCGAAAAATGCTTTTACAGAGTCAGGGGAGCCCAAGAATTCCGAGCAGCGGGAAAAAAACGAGGGGGATCGAGATACCACGGATGGACAAACTGAGGGCGAGCCTTCTGCTTGATTTTCTTTTGAATGTTTGAAAAGTGATGTAATGGACAAATACTAACTGATATTTATTTTTGCTTTGAGTGTGAATGGATGCCTTGGCCCTGCTTTTTGGGAGGCATTCTAACTCATAATTTTGAGGCTAGCTCTTGTTTTGCTCTGCCTTTAGGGACTAATTTTTTATCCTGTTATAGCTGACCCTTATGCTTTGAGTTCTATGCTTTTGACAGTAGCATGAATATTTGTCGAGCTATATTCTTTAGGATAAATAGACCGATGTAGGACTTAGGTCAGACTAGATCATGATTTAAGGATCGAAGTTGACTATGGGTCGAACTTGATGAACAGGACTGATTATGAATCGAATCTGTTTAAACAAAGTCGACTAAGAGTCGGACTTGTTAAGTGATCGATGCTGACTAAGAGTCGAGCTCGATGAATAAGACTGATTATGAATCGAATCTGTTTAAACAAAGTCGACTAAGAGTCAGACTTGTTAAGTGATCGATGCTGACTAAGAGTCGAGCTCGATGAATAAGACCGATTATGAATCGAATCTGTTTAAACGAAGTCGACTAAGAGTCGGACTTGTTAAGTGATCGATGCTGACTAAGAGTCGAGCTCGATGAATAAGACTGATTATGAATCGAGTCTGTTGAAATTAATTTAAAGTACATCATAACGTTTGGTTGACTAGAACTGCGTATTTTATTGAAGTAGAATCACGCTTACATCAAAATGAAGAACTAGAATTATGACGAACTCAAATGTTGCAAACTGAACTAATCTTTGGAGCTTTAACCAAGAAAACTGAACTAGAAGTAGTACTTGATCAAGTGAGTAGCATGCCATGGATGCTTCAACTCTTCGCCCTCTGGGTAAGCGATCATGTAAGTACCCTCTTTGACAACTCGAGTAACCACATAGGGACCTTCCCAGTTAGGAGATAGCTTGTTCTGCTGGGTTCTCCTTCCTGTTGCCTCGATCTTCCTTAGTACGTAGTCGCCCACTTGGAATGATCTCGTTTTCACCTTTTTGTCATGGTAACTTTTAGTTCGCTGCTTGTAGTTGACCATCCGAAGGTAAGCCGTATCTCGCTTCTCATCGATCAGATCCAGGTCGATCAATCTGTTGGTGTCGTTCTGCACTTGATCAAAGAAAGTTACTCGGCGGTAGGAAATTCGAGCTCAAGGGTGCCATGGCCTCGATCCATATGTGAGAGCGAATGGGGTTTCCCCCGTAGGCCCCCGAGTGGTTGTGCGAACTGCCCAAAGAGCAAGGGGGAGTTCGTCCAACCAGTTATTGCGTCAACCTACGAGGCCCGTCTTGAGTGAAGATAGGACAAGTTTATTCGCTGCTTCAGCTTGCCCATTACCTTGGGGATAGGCGATAGAAGATTTCCAATGCTTGATACCTACTCGGTTCATTTCTGCTTCAAAGGTTTGGGAGAATTGTAGGCCGTTGTCAGATACTATAACTCGAGGAAAACCAAATCGACACCAGATGAAATCATGAATGAAGTTGATGGCGTTTTCCTCTGTGATGCGAGCTAGCGGCTTGGCTTCAACCCATTTGGTAAAGTAATCAATTGCCACGATTGCGTACTTACAATTTCCACGGGCGGGTGGGAAGGGTCCAATTAAGTCGACGCCCCACATGTTAAATGGCCAAGCTGCAATCACGGGGGTTTGCTCAGTCGTAGGCAGATGAGGTAGGTTGGCAAACCTTTGGCATTGGTCGCACTGCTGCACAAAGTCATGGGTGTCTGCTCTCATGTGTGGCCAGTAGTACCCCAAAGTGATCAACTTGTCGGCTAGAGTCCTGGCCCCCGAGTGCCCACCACAAATTCCACTGTGCACTTCATGTATTAACAGAGCGACCTCTTGAGGGTGGATACATTTTAACAGTGGTCGAGTGTAGGATCTTCTGAACAGCTCGCCTCCTTGAATAACGTACCTCGGAGCTTTCTTTTTGACAGCTCGAGCTTTCTTCTCGTCATCAGGCAGCTCGCCAATTTCTATGTACGCCTTCATTTCTTCGATCCAGCATTTCTCATAAACCCAATTTCTTGAGGGATCTTCAATGCACTGGATTTTGACCCTTTCATAAGCTGGGCTCTCAAGGTAAGAGATGGGCTCCTCATGCGGCTCGTCTGATGTAGCTAGCTTTGAGAGTAAGTCGGCTAACTCATTGTCTTCTCGACCAATCCTTTGGATCTCCCAGAATTCCAATTCCTTCACCAATTCCTTCACCAGTCGCGCAAGATTTGACTAAGATGGAGTTTAGCACCTCATATTCGCCTCTGACTTGGTTGACTATTAATTGAGAATCACAGTATGCCATGATTTTAGTCGCACCAAAGCACTTAGCATACTCTATGGCTGCTACCAAGGCTTCATACTCCGCCTGATTGTTGGATGCATCAAACTTGAACCTTAGTGACTCCTCGTACACGGTCCCCGACTCTGGCTCAATCAAAACAATTCCAGCTCCACTAACACTTTTGGTTGCTGACCCATCTGAGTAGACCTTCCAGCAATCGTCGGGTAGAGTAATGGCGGGCTGGGACTCTGGATCTTTCCCTTTGGTTTTCTCCTTTTGAGCTCGTTGCTCGCTGTCCTCCTTGGTGAACGTAAGCTCGACCAAGAAATCTGCTAGAGCTTGAGCCTTCAATGCCTTTCTAGGTCGATACTCGATGTCGAATTCCGTAAGGGCAATTGACCAATTGAGCAAGCGACCTGAACTCTCTGGTTTGTGCAATATTTTTCTCAAGGGAGCATTTGTAAGAACCACTATAGGGTGAGCCAGGAAATAAGCTCGCAACTTCCTTGAAGCTACGACTAAAACATAAGCGACCTTCTCAGCGTTGTAGTATCTGCCTTCTACATCTGATAAGGCTTTGCTGACGTAGTACACGGGTTTTTGATGACCTTCTTCTTCTCTAACCAAGACTGCTGCCACTGACTTGTCTCCTACAGACAGATACACGAACAAGGTCTCACCAGTGGTCGAGCTACTCAGTAGAGGTGGAGTAGCGAGGTAGTCCTTAAGTTGTTGGAACGACGAATGACATTCGGTCGTCCATTCAAAGTTTTTCGTCCCCCTCAAAGCTTTGAAGAAGGGGAGAGACCTTTCAGCCGACTTGGCTATAAAACGACCTAAGGCTGCCACCCTGCCGTTAAGTCGCTGCATTTCCTTTACACTGGTTGGCTCCTTCATGTCGACTAGAGCCTTGATCTTCTCTGGGTTAGCCTCTATACCTCGCTGAGATACCATAAATCCAAGGAACTTGCCAGCTGCTACACCAAAGACACACTTGCTAGGGTTGAGCTTCATGTCGTTTGCTCTCAAATTGGCGAACGTTTCTTTTAGGTTGACCACGTGACGTCCGGCCTTAGTTTTGATGACCATATCGTCGACGTAGGCCTCCATGTTTCGGCCAATTTGTGAAGCAAAGACCTTGTTCACCATGCGTTGATAAGTCGCCCCTGCGTTCTTCAATCCAAATGGCATCATGTTATAGCAGTAGATGCCTCCAGCCGCTTGGAAAGCTGTTTTCACAATGTCATCCTCGTGCATCTTTATCTGTGGTACCCCCGAGTAGCATCAAGGAAGCTGAGGGTAGAGTGGCCAGCAATGGAATCAACAAGTTTGTCGATTCTAGGAAGAGGATAGCTGTCCTTCGGGCAGGCAAGGTTTAGAGTGGTGAAGTCGACGCACATTCTCCATTTGCCATTTGCTTTCTTCACCATGACCACGTTGGCCAGCCAAGTTGTATGAGTGGCTTCTTTAATTATACCTGCACTCAAAAGTTTTTGTACCTCAGTTTTTATGGCCTCTTTCTTATCACGAGCAAAGCTTCTCAATTTCTGGGGTCTGGGCTTTATAGTCGGGTTGACCTCCAGCCTATGAACGGCGACCTCTTCCTTGATTCCCCTCATATCTTCTACTTGCCATGCGAAGACATCATTACTCTCTTTGAGTAGCTCAATGATTTCTATCCTTTCTTCAGCAGACAATTGTTTCCCAATCTGAATCTTTTGGTCGGGGTAGGAAGGGTTGGTGATTACTGATTCTAGCTCGTCCACGGCCTCCAGCTTTGGACCATCTCTGAACTGCAGGATCTCAACGATGATCTCTCTGACCCTTTGACTCTCCTCGGCCCCCAGGTGTGGAGCTTCTTCAGCTATCATATCATCCAGCTTATCTGCGACCTCACTGGTGGTGGTGGCCCCCGAGTTATTGTTGATCTGGAGGCATAGGTCGCTTATGATGACTTGGTCGACCATAACTACGTCTGGATCGACCGTTGTGACTTCGGAGTGACGTGTCGACTCAACCATGACCTCGTCACTTGAGCGATAGGTCGACTCCTCCACATTGGTGATCGTAGATAGGCGGGTAGTTTTGGTGACTAACTGGGACAGCTTTAAGTAACCATCTGCTGTCTCAATCTCTAGTTCCATCTTCTTTCTTTCTCGAAGAACATGATCCAGGTAGGCTCGAGTTGTGCCTTGTACACAGCCTACTCCAGCAGGTGTAGGAAACTTGACCCTTTGGTGTGGGATTGACGCCACCATTCCAAGTGCGACCTGACCTGGAATACCAAGGATGGCAGCATAGTCACTGTTCACATCTATTACAATAAATTGTACCTTGGAAACAACTCTGCATGGATGCTGGCCCAAGTCGACTTCGAGTTCAATCTTGCCTTTGGCATTGACTCGATGGTTGGTGATGCCCTCCAACCTGCCATCATATCTCTCAAGCTGTTCGTTGGAAAGACCCATCTCCAGGAATGTCTTGTAGAACAAAATGTCTTTACAGGCCCCCGTGTCGACCAAGAGTCTGCTCGTCGTACATCCATTGATAAGACCTGGAATGACGAGAACTTGCTCTCTAGCCGCCATATTAGTCGCCAGTTCGTGGGGGTAGAAGCTGATCATCTCATCCCTGACATCTCTCCTTGGAGGCACATGTGGGGCTTTATTGAGCTGAAAGATTTTATGCTTGATGGCGGTGTTGCTAGCCTGCTCTGTAATGACCCCCAAATTTAATCTAGGTTGCCTTGGTCCTTCTTTGTCCACCCGGCTGCTCGCCTCCACCAGCTTGAGGCCTTTTCACATATGCGTCGAGCCTTCCCTGGTCGACCATTCTTTGGATGATACGCTTCAATCCCAAGCAATCCTCCGTAAGATGACCCGTGTCTTTGTGGTAATCACAGTACTTGCTATTGTCTCTCCTGAACTTGTTGCCTGGGTTCATGGGGGCAGGTGGGGCCAACTCGACCGCATTCATTATCTCTGTTCGACTCACCGTCAGGGGAGTGAAAACTTCAGGCACTTTCTCTGTCGCCCTTGTCCTGTTCTTACCATTTTTGTTGTTTCCTCCATTTTTGGCTGGGTCTTTCTTGTCGTCAGCTACCTCACCCTTGGGACTTTTCCCATTCTTCTTTTCTTTCCTTTCCTTGGCTAATGCCACATTATAAGCCTTCTCAAACAACTCATGTCGAGTGGTGACAGTACGAACCGTTAGTTCATAATCCATGTCTTTTGAGGAAATGCCACTCCAGAAGCAATTGATCACCTCCCTGTCAGTGAGATCCTCCTCAATCTTGTCAACCATTTCTTTAAACTTGGTGTAGTAGCTCATGGAGCTTTCATTCTTCCCTTGCACCAAGTTGTTTAAGTCGGTGACAGTCACCTTCCGAGCTCCAGCAGTTGAGAAACGCTCAAGGAATTTTGTCCTCAAACTCATCCAGGAGGAGATGCTACCAGCTGCCAAACTGTTGAACCAAGTTAGGGCTGCTCCCGTGAGTGTGCTTATGAGGGCTTTTCACATATTGTCGTCCTCATTGGCGACAAAACACATAGTAGCTTCTAGGTGTGCAACGTGGCTTTTTGCATTGGTGGCCCCCGAGTACTTTTCTAGGAGGGGCAATCTAAAACCAGCAGGAGGTCGACTGTCATTCAGGTCCTTGGATAAGAGTCGAAGAGCAAAGTCAATTCGTTCGACCTTTCCAGAATCCTTTTTCTTCTCCTCCTCCCATTGTTCGAACTTCTTTTTCATCAACAACCATTCCCTAGCGTCGGGTCTGTCATCTCCTGCAGGGGGAACGACGTTCGACCTCTGACCCTCACTTCTGGGGGGAGTTACCTGCCTGCTTCTCCTATCTCTGTGAGAAGGAGCCCTTTCTGATCGAATTGGTGATCTATGTCTGTCACCTCTTAGTGGCGACCTGCATCTTTCATCTCTGAGAGGCGACCTGCGCCTATGATCTCCGGATGGCGACCTGCGCCTTTCATCCCTTATAGGCGACCTGCGCCCATTCCTGTCTCTATAAGACTGTGATCTTTGTGTCCTAGCAGGCGAACCACGTCGGCTTCTATTAGCCTCTAAATGTGTCCTCAAATCTGATTGAGCCTCCTGTTCCCTGTTCCTGGTGAGGCTAGCCCTTAGGTCTTTGCTTGGCACATGAATGAGGGATGGAACCCGTTGCACTATCCTGTTATCTCTGTTCTGCCCCACGGCTTCATTAGGCCTAGCACTCCTGGCCTGCTCTCTGTTTGAAATTTGAGAGGGAGCCACCCTCTCTGACCTTCTATCCGCCTGCTCAGCCTCCTCCATAGCCAGTAACTCGGCCAGAATTTGAGCTCGCTCCAATAGCATTTCCTTTCTACTCAATGGGTTGGAAGAGGGGCCTGCCCTATTTCCAACATTCAACTGAGCAGTTGGGCGCTTAGGAGGAGGTGGAACTCCTTGTCCTTCCATGTGTCGTTTTCCTCTTCTAGTATCAGGCAATCCTCTGCCATCAGCAACACTGGTAGAGCGCGTTACTCTACCATGAGGGCGATTTGGTGGTGGAGGAGGCAGATTTGTGTTTTCAGCATTTGCATTTGCATTGTTGTTCGCTTCTTCGTGCCCGAGTGAGGCTTCAGATACATGCCCGTCTGAAGTCACCATTGTTGTAGGGTGAGAAAAATTTCGAGGTCAAGCTAAAGCACGTTTCCCGGCAATGGAACCAAACTGATGCTGCAGGAATTGTGCTTATCAATCTTCCTCCACGTGGCAGGACTGATCACCTGGCTCCTTGACCTGAAATCAGAACCCACGACTAGCCGGATGTGTCTCCGGCTTAGACCCTCGGGCGTGAGAGTAAGTATTTGATAATGGGAGAGCAAAATGTATTGAATTAATGAATATTCAGATAACAAAATTGCAGTTACCTTTGCACCGTTGGTAGTGATGAAGTATTTATAGGTGATGACCGTTGTATATTTGGTATTGCTACATGAGCTCTGAGATTTTAGGGACAGTTACAAGTAATGTGAACGTGTCTGGTAACGGCCCCTGATTTGTAGGGAACCGGTTATGGAAAGATTTGACTCATGTACGCTTATGTCAGTTAGCTCGTCGCTCGGCGGTTAGGTCGAGGTCGACCATTTGAAGAATGGTCGACCTGACTAACGGGTAGAGCGTGGATCGTACCCGAATCAAGACAGGGATGTGTAGAGTCGGACCAAGCTAGGTCGGGGCCTTGGAGGCCGGACAATGAACTTAGGTCGACGAACCCTGTAGCTGGGCCTTGGGCCTTATGGTGATTGGGCCTGGCCTACTGGAAATGCGGCGGCCATATTTGCTTGAGGACTGGGCTTTACTCGCTTGGCCCAGTTAGAAACTTTTGGTGTGTTCAGTCTATTTTCACAATGATCCTTCCGAAGAGCTCAATGTCTTTATAACTTTGTGGTTCACCTTCTAGTATGCATGTTAGAAAATATGGGCCATAAAATTTTCTTATCCTACCTTATTTGCTATGTCGAGGTCATGCATCTTCTTAATCATTTTCTCATGATAAGTTTCTTCTTGTTATATTGAATCATGAATCCGTTTAAATGAGTTTGCATCATCTCTTAGTTTATACAGAAACATATTTTTTAAAAAAAGAAGCGCTTCATGATTCAATTATAGTATTCTTTTATATAGATTGAATCTTGAATTTATAAATAAGAATTCTATAATCACAACTATTGTAATTATACCCAACACATATACAATCAATAGTATTTTACACAAACTACATTTAGTTGTGTTTTATCACTACCTCTTTATTTCTTTATTATGTTGATTTCTAACATTTTCTTTAAAGAGATAAGATTCAATATTTTGCATTTTAGCAAACAACGTTAAAGGCAAAAATTTATATTTTACCATCATCTAGTGAATTATATTCAAATCTCAAGCATTAATATGCCTTGATTATAACTTCAAGTACATATTTGATAAGTCTTATTTGTATCTATTTTGACCATATAACGAGATTCAATCTCATTATTGATCATTTGAACACCCTTCTTTTTCATTCATTCAAACATCTTGAATAACATTTTTGATGACATCATAGTTGTCTCTCAAGACACAAGGTATATGCTTGACTTTTTCAAACAAGTTTGGCTTTTCAAACGATTTTCACACAAGTTTGACCAACTTTGTCTTTGTATTAAGCATTTTAGCATGCTTCATTACATTTGCTTTCGCCACAAGAAATGTTAGATAACTTTTTCTTCAAGGTTCTATTCTCTTTTTCAACACAAGACAAATATCACACACCTCAACATTCATTTCTATGCTTATTTATGTTTGAGGTGATTTTAAAATATTTTCAAGTGGGAAGCAATTTCTCAATTATTGTCATTACTTGAGAATTTCACTCAACACCATCCATTCGACATGGTTTTCATAAAAGACTATTTTCAATTATTTCATTTTACTTTTTACGATTTATGTAGTCCACTATTTTAAAATCAAGTAAGCGCCCCACGAAAATTTTTATTGCATCCGCATTTTCGATTTTACATTTATAGTCCAATTACTCCCAAAATTATTTTGCCGTTTTCTTGGTACTATATACTCCCTCCGTCCCATTAGTATTAGCACAAACACTGTTTGCGCGGGAATTAAGGAATATGATATTTTAATAAAATGTTGTGAGTGTAAAAGAATGAGTGGAGAGAGAATGAGTGGAGGGTGTAATAAATTATAATGGTGTTGTGAGTATTAAAATAATGTAGGAGAGAGAATGAGTGGGATTGGGTGAATATTTTATTAATATAAAGTTTCCTTTTTGAGAGTGTGCGGATATTAGCGGGACGCCCAAAAAGGAAAGTGTGCTAATATTAGCGGGACGGAGGGAGTATGTTATATAACGAATTCGACAATCCGTTAAATATATAGTTCCGACAAAGGAAATTCACTTGCTTCAACATCACTCACGACTTGAACATTATTCTCATTTTCACCAAACTTTGTAGAATATTCCTTAAGAAATCTCACTAAGTTCAATGTGGTTAAGTCGAACAACTTTTGTTGCCATCACTTAAAGTCGAGGCCAACAAATTTTCTAATTTTCATTATGATGATCCGGAATATTTGGAACAAACAAACATTGGCTTTATTTTTTCAACAATTATAACTTTGTTGTTAAAAATATAACTCTCTAACTTAATTATAGAATTCACTAAGAATAAATTGTTAATTCAATAGGAGAATTAACACAATTTATTTTTTATAATCACTCATATTTATAAACCTCTAAAATAGTTAATAAAATTATAATTGGAGATTAATTATTTTAAAACTTTAAAGGTCTCATCTTGGAGTACCTTTAAATTAGAGAAAGTCATATTTTCATTTACATAATACACAATTTCTTTTATAAGCCATTCTTCTAAATATTGTATCATTTGTCATCATTGACAATAATAAGATTTAACAACTTACTTCAAGAATTTTTATTGTTTTCATTTTTATGACTTTTGTCACTATTGACAATAATAGGATTTAACAACTCCTTTCAATAAGCCATATCATATTTGTCAATACATCCTTGATAAAATGCAACGTTAAAAACTATATCTTTTAACGTTCATCTTCTCAACTTAGCTCCAACAAACTTTTCAATATTTCTCACCATGATTCTCATGAACCATAAGAGACATATCATCCATTGTATAAACAACAGAAGTGGCATATCCACAACTCGTTTATACAATTGTTACAGCATCTTTAATGTCACGGGCCAATCAACTATTTAACATTGGTTGATCTCGTTAAACAAGACAACTTATTATTAGTGTTTTAATCAACATAAACTGCTCTTTTGCGAATTTTATATCTACGGATATATAATCCGATCTCCACCGTCAAGAATTTTTTCCTTTGAGTTTCAAAACTTCTCACCAAATTTGAGTTAACGAAGTGGGAAATGAAATTTTTCCGCTGGTAATTGAAAAACTATGCTGGAAATTTACTACTTTTCCTACGTTTTCCATCTCTTTTCATCCATCCGTCGTAGCAACCACGCCACAAGCTTTCCTCAATCTGCAATCAATTCTCAATAGGAGGAATTAGTATTAAGATTGTAGGACAAAGTCTTAGATAATGAGCACAATATAAAAGGATTACAATAAAATTGAAATACAATTTACAATACAAAATACAAAATGAAAAGAGAAACCCATATGTAAGTTATCTTGATTTACTTGTGTTCGAGCCCGTTATACACTTTCCTTAATACTAATTCGTCCCCTATCTAAAAGTACTTGAGGCTTCCACGGGCGTTAGTCTCGTAGGATAGAACGGATGAACCGGGTGCATCTTCGCACTTGAGCCTCCCGGCGAATTGAGCGTATTCTTTAACAATATCACCAACAAGAAATTTAAATACACTAAGAAGAATATTTTGACGAGAGAAGATTCCTATACTCTAAAGTTTACAACACTCAAGAATTTTCTATCAACATCTTTTCTATTTTCTATTTTCTATTCTCTATTCTTCTATTATTCTATTTTCTTCTATCTATTCTTCTTACTAGCAAAGAAAAAAGACAACTACAAATATATGAAAAATATGTAGAAAATTTAGAATTAATTGACATTAATCATGTATAATTAAACTCAATATTAAGATTTGTGTTGTTACATATTCTCTATCTTAATTAAAGAAATCAATTCATAAATAAAATAGCAACATGAGAATTAACTCATATATTTGTTATTGTAACAAACTAAACATAAAAGACCCTTAATTTCTTAAAAATGAATTCAATTTTGGATTAATTATCAACAAAAAGGTCACACATTGAATTTCACTTTAACAAGAGAAAATTAATTTTTCATTCACATCAATACATAATTTTTTAGTAGATATGAGATAATTGTCTAACACATTCTACCCATGTTATCTGCATCGCATTTTGTTGTTGTTGTTGTTGTCTTTTTATTTTTTTCTATTTTATTAAATGTTATCTGCATCACGTTCACCAAACTAAAAAAAGAGGCTATACCTAAGGTCTCCTGGTCTTGTGATATGTTAACCGGCCTCTTTTGGGGGAGGTCGCAGGTTCGATTTCCTTAGGAATCATTTGTGAAAAAAATTATGCCATGAGTTTCAGGAGCCTTAGGAGTCCCCCGGGGTACATTCGTGCGGTTAAGGAAGCAGCATTGCTGGGCTTACAACCTCAGCGTGGGGAGTTCGAATCTTGACAGGAGCAGCTGGAGCAGCCAATTTATTGGTGATGTAAGAGTGATATAAATGCCTTGTAGGAGGGCTCCCTTGGGGCCAGGAATATAAGGGGTGCTGCCACCCTGACTGTATCAGGCATATCCCGCAATTTACCTCCGTCAGGTTATTGAGGAGCCGGTAGCTGGTGATCCAGGATTAATCCAACGAAGCTGGAACTGAATATAAAAAAATAAATAAAAAGAGGCTATACCCAATCCTTTAGCTAATATTTATCCATTTTTGGTAAAAATATGAACACTAGTGTGTTCATAGTTCATACTATTTTTGAGAATTTTGAGGATGGTGACTTCTCAAGTCAAAAAGTGAAAAAAAAAAAAAAAAAAAAAAGGACGATCGAAATTCAATTTTTAGTGCAATAAATGGTGATTTGATTTCTTAAGGCCCCTCGTCCGAAATAAAAACCTATTTAAACCCACATAATTTATTAAATCTCAATTAAAAATCATATACTCCCTCAGTTCCATTGATAGTTTTACTTTTTATCAAATGAATCTCCCATTAAAAGCTATACCTTTTTTAAAATGGCAAAGAATTTTTACTATTTCATCCACTCATTCTCTCTCATATTTCACTTTTAAACTCACAACACTTTTCAAATTTACTATTCACTCCACTCATTCTCTCTCCTATTTTACTTTTACACTCACAACACTTTTTTCACTTACCTTTTTCCTTAATTTGTGTGTCATGCTCAAAATGGTGAACCTATAAACGAGACGGAGGGAGTATACCCGAAAGTATGGGAGTAAGGTGGGTAGCTGAGAGTAAGAGAGTGGGGTTGGGTGGGGAAGTTGTTAAAAAATAAATTAAACTAATTATGAGTAAAAAAAAATTTGACCATGAGAGGGGGGTGGGTGGGTGGGTGGGTGGGTGGGGTGGGGTGGGGTGGGGGTGGTGGAGTTGGTGAGGTTTGTTAAACAATAATTTTAATATGAAAAAAAAATTTGCTTAGTTTAGTAGTGGGGGAGTTGTTAAAATATAATTTTAAAATAATTTTTTATTTTTTATTTTTTGACCTTGAGGTGATGGTGGTGAGAGTAGGAGTTGTTAAAAATAAATTTAAAATGATTAATTTTTTTTGATCCGACGATGGGGGGGGGGAGAGAATTGCAAAAAATAATTTTAATATAAATAATTCTTTATAAGGGGATGGGGTAAGGGGTGTTTGTAAAGTTAGGTGTGTGTGTATGATGGTGTTACCATTTTTCGTAAAATATTTTATCTATTAAAAATCAGTAAGTTATTTACTTAGAAAAGAAGGGAAAACTTTCTATCCATTTTATGATGCTTACCAAACAACGAAAATGAGTAAAATGTTTTTTGGAAAACATTTTTCCCCAAACAAACGGAGCCTTAAGTAACTCACATGCAACTAGAGTTAAGCTATCGGATCTGGTAGAGTTGGTGAGCGTTGTTAAAAAATATTTTTAATATGAATAAAAAAAATTGCTTGAGAGTTGGGGAGTTGTTAAAATATAATTTTAAAATGAATTTTTTTCTTTTTTAACCTTGAGGTGGTGGTGGGAGTGGGAGTTGTTAAAAATAAATTTAAAATGATTAATTTTTTTTTTGACCCGACGAGGGAGGAGAGAATTGTAAAAAATAATTTATTATAGATAATTTTTTATAAGGGGATGGGGTAAATGGTGGTTGATGTGGGGTGGGTAATGTGGTGGTGTATGGAAAATTAGGTGTGTGTATGTGAGGGTGTTATCATTTTCCGTAAAATATTTTACCTATGAAAAATTCATAAGTCATTTTATTTAGAAAAGAGGAGAAAATATTTTTCAGAAAACAATCTCTATATTTTTTCGGTGCTTAAAACCTGAAAAATGAGAAAAACGTTTTTCAAAAAATATTTTACCCCAAACAAACGGTGCATTAAGTAACTCACATGCAACTAGAGTTAAGCTATCGAATCTGGGTACGTGAGTGATACTGACGGGATTTGCTACAACGGACACTTAGTTTCAGCGTTAGTTTCAGCGTTAAACATCAAACAATGCAATGTGAAAAATCTAATATCAAATATAAAATATTTTGAACGAATATAAAAACATAATTTTTTACTAAAATTTGATGTAAATTCTTTAATACAACATATAAAACATAAATTAAGAATGTGAAAAATCTTTTTTTTTTACATGTCATTGACTATTTTTTATTTCGTTGTAGAGTTGAATTTAACTCCTGTTGTACGATTCAAAATAGTGAGTTACACAATAGTCTCACTTATTTCTCCGTTATCTCATCATTAATCATTAAAGGATCGTTTGGTAGCTGATGAGCCCGGATCTACTGGACCGGGCTCGCGCTCGGTCTAGTCCAAGGAACCAGTGACGTGGTATTTCCTAGACCGCTGGAGGGAAGACCGCGGACAAATAGGCCCTTATGGTCAAGACCGTGTCCCTCCTCGCATCGTCCCCATCGAGGACCATTGGGACCCTGCTCGCTGGATCCGTGCCCGCATGAGTCATGCCCGCATCCACCGTGCTCGCTTCTTATATCTTTGACCGCGGGCACAACGTTGACCGCGGGCACATGCTGCTTCCCGGTTAATGTCAAGCCTTACTAAGCAAGTTAGCTTACTGGCTCTGACAGGCCACTTGCCGGCTCCCCCATCACGCATTCAATGCGGCTCAGTCCGGCGCCTACTATTCCATTTAATGCAATAAGCCGGCTACACGGCTCATGTCCCTTTCAGCCATGTCTCTTGGATGTCCAATGTTCCCTCCCTGACAGGACCAATTAGCTGCGGACACGTGTAGCTGGTCAAATACCAAAGTGCCCCCTAGGGCTGATCTCATTGCTTACCTCAACAAGCACCATAGCATTGCCTATAAATAGAAGGCCTTTACCCCCTTGGGCAAGGTAAGTTCGATATATACAATTGAGTAAGCTCTATTACTCTCTAAACCTAAACACACACACTCCAAAGGTATTCAAAGCCTGATTACTCAGTATTCTTACTCCCACACCCGAGGGCCTGAGTTGGAGTAACATCCAACTTTGACCTTAACGGTGCTTGTTTGTGTTGTGATCTAGGTACATCAAACCAATAACTATATCCTAGCCAGATATCCTTGAACCGCTCCTGACCCCAAAAGCTGTGGCGTCATCAGTGGTTCCATTGCCGGGAAGCCGACTTACTTTCGTTTTCTCGTTAAAAATCTTTTGTTTTCAAGGCACCTCACGTGTCCTAAACAAATTCAGTGCCGAAAGGCTCTTCTTTTTACATCACTAAGTTTTTCCTGTTTAAAACTTTTGTTTTCAGACACACCTTGTAGTCTAAACAACTGACTGTCAAAAGACACTTCTTTTCAGTTATTTTCGTCTTTCTGAGGCATGTCTCAAATTCTGAAAAATGCTGGTCATTTGACCCTAGAGGAGGAGAACCAAGCCGAACCCTCCACCATCAATAGGGAAAGGCAAACCAACTCTGTTTTCAACAGAATGGGGGCCCATTCTCAGCCTCAAAAATCCCCAAATTTCAACGAGTTCTACACCGGTTAACCGAGGAAGCCCGTGCCGAGAAAGCCCAGCCTTACTAAACAATAGCCCAAAACTCCCCAAGCTCACATAAAAACACCACTCTAACCACCCCACTTTCCCGCAGCAAATCCCGAGAAGGAAGGAAATCCTGGCCTCCAAGTCCAAGCTGGTCGCGGAGGCCATGGCCATCAACGACGCGGAGATGGAAATGTTTGAAATAGAGGCCAATGGAGGGCTACAGTTCCCTCAAGGGTCACAAAGGTTCTCCCAACGAGCTCCCGCTAACTCGCTTGCTAGTCAAGCTGTGGGGGCAAACCGGGTTGACCCAGCCCTTGAGCGCGGACAGCCGGCCAAACGGAGCGTGGTGCATGTAGAGGATAGCGAGGAAATGGGGAAGAGGCACATCAAACCGCCGTGCGAGGTCCAAAGCTGCACTTGGCTCCGGCCAAGGAGAAGGCCGTGGCTCCACGAGCTAAAAAAGGTAAGGTTGATGATCGTAACCCCGAGTTTGTGGAATTTATGCGTAAGATGTGGAAAACCCATCGAAGGTCGCCTGTGGTGTGGCCGCACCATGGACGCCTTCGCCGATAAAATTGCGCGGCACCGATCCGTAAGGGCAAACCCCCGCATGGACACCTATGACGGATCCAAAAATGCCAAGAGTCATATGGGAAGATTTGAGGGCCGATGGCTTTATTCTCCGCGGATGAGCCGTTGATGTGCAAAGCTTTGGCCGCGACCTTCACCGGCAAGGTCCTATCTCGGATGCTAGCCCTCAAGCCCCTGTATCCAAATATTCGCCCGCCCGTAGTTCTCTTCCTCAATGCCTTTGCCGGAGCAGTGTGTGCCCGCTAGACCAAAGACAGATCTTGTCCGTGTCAAGGTGCACCAAACGAGCCTACAAAAGATTATATATCCCGATTCAGAAGGTGAGCGAGGAGATTGTGGACTCGGACGAAGGAGATATCGACTATGTTTTGAGGGCGGCCTCAGCTTCCTCCTTCCTCAAAATGAATTTTGCCTCCAAAGAAACCTAAATCAGCTGGAGGAAATGTATGAAAGGGCCTCGGCCATTGCCTCCGCCGAAGAGCCTAGTGTGCCCGCTCCCGAGCTTCGCGAAAGAAAGGATAAGCCAAGTCCAGAGACCACCCTGCAGCCTCGCTCACACCAAGAATCGTGGCAAAAACAGAGGCCGGGGATCGAAAAGCTCAAGAAGGCTATGGCCGAAACAGTTTACACAGAGCTCACCGACCCAAGGGTGGTGATCATGAGAGCCTCAGATTTTCCTCGCTCCTCCCCCATGCTTCGAAAGCCAAATGAGAGGAGTAGACTTAAATTCTCGTGAGTATCACAACGACCACGGCACGGAATCGAGGATGTTTCCACCAAGCGAGTAATCCAAACAGAAAATAAATAACGGGAGCTAACCAAGTGGGTTAAGGGAAACAATATCGCCCCCAATAACAATGATCGCCAGCGGGCACGACACACGCGGGGACCAGAGAAATGAAAGAGATAATTATGATGACAATTTTGGGGACTATGACATCAACTTCATTGGGGAGGAACCTCCTCAAATAAGCAAACTGTCCCTCCAAATTCGGACATTAGAGAAGGTTTTCTCCATCCCCGCCCGGCTCCGAGGAAGAGCAAGAAATTGGGTTCAAAAGGAGTGAACTTGCCTCCACCCTTTTTCATTCCACACGCCCACTCACCCTCGTAATGAGAATCAACCGGCAAACATAGGCCGAGTGTTGATAGATACCGGAGCCGCCCGCGACATACTCTACTACCATACGTTGGTTGGAATGAGAATGACAAGCACATCTCACTCCATATGCGGGCATGCTCGAAGGCTTCACCAACCACGCCGTAAGTGGTAAAGGGGACGATTGTGTTTGACGTAGCTATCGGGGAAAACCCATGCAGTAAGACGGCCAAGATAACTTTCATGGTGGTCGATCTTCCTTCCCAATACAATGCCATTCTCGGCGTAATCGCCGTGCCGAATTGGGAATAGTTGCGTCCGTCCCCCACCAAAGGGTGAAATTTAACACCCCGGGCGGGGTTGCTACCATCAAGAACCAGCCCGGGAGATTCCTCCGAGCACTGGAGGAAAAAAGGAAAGAACAGAAAGGCCAGACCTCCTGCCCACAGATAGAGGGCGAGGACAAAATGATAGAGGGAAAAAGCGAGGACAAGTCAAAAAAGGGGAAAGCTCTTGCACTCCCGCCGCCACCCGTACCGATTGGCATGCTTTCTTTCCATTCCACAAAGGTGGAGCTCAAGATGAGCAGAAAATCGAAGCAGTTGGCTGCCCCTGTTGAGGGAGGTTATATTGATCGAGGAATAGAGGGGGAAATTGACCGTGATATCATATACTCAATGGCAACACTGACCGAGGCTCAGGTCAACCCCCCAACTATTGTCATTGACTCCCTGCACAATCGTGAAATCAGCGACCTTCAACCTAACGACGAGCTCGAGGAGGTGGTAATCAATCCCCACTTCCCCGAGCAAACAGCTAAGGTTGGGCCGGAAATTCACAAATGAGGAGAGAAGGATACTTATTGAGTTCCTTAGAGCAAATTGCGATGTGTTCGCTTGGAGGGTGGAAGATATGCAAGGCATCGCCGAGGACGTGATCCTCCATAAAATCAACGATGACCCATCCTTCAAAAACATTCACCGTAAATCCGTATATTTCTCCCTGAGAAAGAGATTGCCATCAAGGAAGAGGTGGAAAAATTGCTAAAAGCGGGGATAATAAAGGAAATCTCCTACCCCAAATGGCTGGCCAATGTGGTCATGGTTAAGAAATCCAATGGTAAATGGAGGATGTGCGTTGATTTCACCGATCTCAACAAGGCATGCCCCAAGGATTGTTTCCCTCTTCCTCGCATAGACAGATTGGTGGATTCTATAGCCGGACACAGAGTTCTAAGCTTCATTGATGCCTACTCCGGCTACCATCAGATCCAGATGGCTCCTGAAGATGTCCGCTATGTAGCCTTCATTGCCGCGGCAAGACATACCGCTACACTACGATGCCCTTTGGCCGAAAAATGCAAGAGCCACATATCGCCGCATGGTCAATCCGGTCTTTAAAAACCAACTAGGCGTAAATATGGAGGCCTACATTGACGACATGGTCATAAAAACTAAGGAAAACTCCCACGAGCTCGATGTGGAGGAAACCTTCAAAACTTGCGCCACAACAACATGAAGCTAAACCCCCTTAAGTGCGCGGGGTCAAGGCGGGCAAGTTCCTCGGATTCATGGTCAACCAAAGAGGGATAGAGGCTAATCCAGAGAAAATCCAGGCCCTATTAGACATGAAACCTCCCGCCCGCGTGAAGGATGTACAAAAACTCAATGGTCGCATCACCGCACTTGGCCGCTTCATCTCGCGGTCAGCAGAGAGATGCCTCCCTTCTTCAAAACTCTCAAAGGGGGAAGAGAGCCGATGAATTTACATGGAGTACCGAGTGCCATCAAAGCTTTTGAAGAAGTCAAAACATACCTCGGGCACCACCTCTACTCAGCCTTCTATGCCTCTGAGAAGAGCTCTTTTTGTATTTAGCCGCATCGATCCGGGCAAGAGAGCCGCCGTTCTTGTAAGGGAGGAGAATAACTCCCAAAACCAGCTTTATTATGTAAGTAAGGCACCGTCCGCCGTAGAAGGGCGTTATCTTAATATAGAAAAGTTAGCTTACGCCTTGCTCAGTATCTCGCCGAAAAATTAAGAGCCTACTTTTCTCGCACATCCTATAACCGTACTAACCGAGGCCCCGCTTAGAAAGGTTTTACATAAAACCGTAGTCCCTGGGGAGAATGCTAGCTTGGTCTATAGAGCTCACCGAGTTCCGCATCACTTACTCCCCAAGAAAGACAATCAAAGCGCAGCCTTAGCTTGATTTTGTAGTAGAATCGTCATTCAAATTAGCTGACGACCTCGGGAAGAGAAAGCGAGCGTAATCGAGGATGACCTGTAAGGCCCGAGCACGTAAATTGTTCAACCTAGGGAGCGTCCGTAAGAGGTATGGACTTTATATGTGGACGGCTCCGCGAGCAAATTAATCAAATGGAGCGGGCATACTTGATCGCACCCGCGGGGAGAAATTTATGAGGGCCTTGAGATTCAAGTTCGAGGCATCAAACAATCAGCCGAATATGAGGCGATTATAGCGGCATGGAATTGGCAAGAGACTTGGGAGTTCAGAATATTGAGATCAATAGTGACTCTCACCATAGTTAATCAAATTAGGGGGAGTATGATACTATCAACCCAAGACTAGCTCGCATCGTGGCCTTGCAAAACCCTCATCAAAAATTTCACTTACTATGAGCCGAACCAAGTCATGAGAGAGGACAATGTGGAAGCCGACCTCCTCTCAAGAATAACCGAGCAAGAAATTGGTGAGTTGGAGACAAATTGCCAGATTGAATTCACTGAGAGACTCCGCTATAGATCGAATACGTATAAACAATATTGAGGATCAAGTAAGGGACTCGGGTGGATGAAATGAAGGATTACATCGAGAAGCAAACCCTCCCCGAGGACCCAGTAAAGGCTAGAGCCATCAGAACGGTGTCCGCGAAATACCTCGTCCTCGATGGGGTGCTTTTTCGGCAATCATTCACCAAGCCTTTACTAAGATGTGTTAAACCTCACATGGTCACCAACTTACTTTATGAGGTTCATGAGGGAGTTTGTGGCGGACATCCAGGTGCTCGCACCCTCTCAGACAAGATCAAATTCCAAGGATTCTTTTGGCCCACAATGAGAAGGGATGCGCAGGAGTATGTTAGAAAATGTGATAAGTGCCAGAGATTTGCGGACATCCCTAGACTACCATCAACAGAGCAGACTTTGGTGGTACCATCGTGGCCGTTTGATACGTGGGGGATAGATCTTATTGGACCATTTCCAACTGCTAGAGGAAGCATCAAGTATGCCCTGGTGGCCGTGGATTATTTTACCAAGTGGACGGAAGCAAAGGGCTTGGCCACTATTTCCGAGGATAACACTATCAGTTTTGTCCACGACCACATCTATTGTCGATTTGGGGTTCCCGAGCAATAATTTCGTATAATGGCACCCAATTCTCCGCAAAATTCACCGCCGAATGTGTGAGAATGAAGGTGCAACACCGTAAGTCCGCAGCTTGCCTATCCTCGTGGAAATGGTCAAGCCGAGGCCGCGAACAAGCTAGTCCTAACCGCCTTAAAGAAAAATTTGGAAGGACGAGGAGGACGTTGGTTGGACGAGCTCCGCATCGCATTATGGGTTGTCCGCACCACAATAAGAAATTCAACAGAGAAACTCCCTTCTCGCTCACATATGGGTCGAGGCAATGGCTCCAGCTGAGGTAGCCCTACCTCGTACAGAGTCACATACTTCGACGAGTCTCAAAACGAGGCAAATGAAGGTGTGACCTCGGACGATCTCGAAGGAAAGAGAATGCGGGCACATGAAAAAATGGTGAACTACAAACGTAAAGCGAAGAAGCACCATGATAAAAGAGTAAATAAGAGGAGTTTTTCAGCTTGGAGACTCGGGTACTGTAAGCGTAGAGGTCCAAGGGACCCAACCCGGTTTCAACAAGCCGTCCCCGAAATGGGAAGGTCCATATGAGGTCACAAAGATAGTCAAAGAGGGCACCTACATATTGCGACCAAAAGAGGGAGAAGAGCTTAAGCACGCTTGGAATAGCGACCACCTTAAGAGATACTTCTTTTAAAATCTTTGTAATTTTTTGGAAGGAGTATAGACTATATATATATAAGTAGGAAGTTACCATCATATTTTGATGCAAAAATCAATTCCCACCAGCCTCAAAAGCTAGGGTGGATGCCCGCGTGCGGATGCCAGTGGGTTCAAGAGCCAACATATGAGCTCCTACTTACTGATGCGCAAAGATCTAAGGATCCGCATGCCTATATAGGTACAAAGATCCATTACGATCCGTACTATGATCGCGGGGAGGATACTCTCTCCTGCCCGCGTGACACCACCAAAAATAAGTGGATATAGATGAACGTAGGTACAAAGGCCATGATGCCCGTGCCTACGGATTCTAGTGGGGACAATGACCTGAAGTCCGGACCCACTAATTGCGCGAAGGACCTCGTTAGGGCCGTTACTCGCATGCCTGTATGTGACAAAGGCCTACATATAAGCCCGTTCACCAGATCGCCACGAGACCCTCACGAAAAACCCTAGGGAGTTTTGAATAAAGGGTCAAATAAGTGAGAACCTCCAATAAGGGGATACAGATGCCAGGGGGTTAAAGGGCCTCTATGCTAAAATATGCTCCTACTTTTCTGTTGCGCTGACAATAGCCTCACGGCCACCTTCCGCATGCCCTATGAAAGTATGCTTGCCTTGGCTACTTTTGACTTACACCACAAGCCGCAAGGCCGGGAATAAGTGTAAATGGATGAGAGTGATCAAACTAGTTTAACAAAGCCAAACAGACAAACGAGGTTAAGGCCTCAAAGTTTGCCACAAGGCTAAACAAACGCGATCATAGAAGAATAAGGCTGACTCTCACAAAAAACCTAAGGGTTTTGAATAAAGAGTTAGGAAAACTCAAAAATGCGGCAAAGGGCCTACTAAGCCGTCGCCCGCAGTAAGGAGAGTATAAAGTTAATTGCAAGTCAAAAACGCTCGGAAAAGTAATAGGCAAGAATGCAAGTATTAAGGTGCTCGAAAATTGCCAAACTACTCAAAATAAGCCTACGAGACAAGCAATTAAGATAAAAGTAAAGGAGCCAAGTGGAGAAAAATGCTTCTATTGATGATAAGAAAGTATTTACAAAGTCCTAAAACTATTACAGCAAGAAAAAACAAAAATCCTATACTGAGGGAGCATTCTCCTCGGGCTCCTAAGGGCCGCTCCATCTGTGCCCGCTTCGGATTCTCGCGGCCGCACCCCCGCGCCCGCTTCTGAGTCCGGAGTCGGGAAGGCAGGCCGGTCCCCGCAGGCACCTCGCAATAGGAGCAGCTTGTTGCTCGGCGGAGGCCGAAGCGGAGCCGCCCGCCGGTGGAATAGATCTCCAATGGCCGGCCCTCTCGGAAGAACCCGAGCTGTGGCATCCCCCAAAGTTAAAGGGTTGTCCCCGAATCCGCAGCCGCATCCAGCTCGGCGATCAGTGCCAAGGGCGGGGCCACTTCGCCACAGAGGCAGAGAGGCCGCAGCAGAGAGATCCAGCACTCGACCTCGTCCCTGGACAGAGGAACTAGCGCATGCCCGGGCACGCACTCCGCGTCGCAGCAACCAAATGAGCCGATCACGGCCAACCGTCGCACGGAGAACATACCCGTGGCCGCGGTTCCGGATCTCGTGTCCGGACACCGGCCTCAGACCGGGCCGTGCACTCCGCATTAAACTCATCGGAGTTCTTATACTCCTCGATGGCCTCTTTGCGAGCTTCGGCGATCCTCTCCTTCTCCAAGCCGAACCGGGTCGAGGCGCAGCCTTCTGAGAGTTCATCCGCCTTGGCCTCCAGTGATCTCCACTTCGCTTTGGGAGGCATCCAGCCTTGGCCATGAGCTCGGAGTTCCTTTGCTCCACCTGAAGTTTGTGGCCCCCGAGCTCATCCCGCCGACCCTTTCGCCTTTGCAAGGCTCCTCTAGCTCGGTCACCCGCTCCCGGAAGCCCTTCAGATCGGACTCCTTGGTCGCGAACTCTTTTCCTTGGCATCCAGGAGGGAGCTCGTAGTCCCCACCTTCTCCCGGGCCTGCTCCACTCGCGGAGTTTGCCCGCCATATCCTTGGTGTTACCGGCAAGCTCACGGACAAGCTATCACAGTGTCTCCTGAGCCGCATAGCCTTATTGCCCACCCGCGAGGAGGATAGTTAGAACGAGAAAGCCTAAAGATGTCAAAAGGACAGACGTAGAAGAATCAAACCTCGCCGTGGCAATCCCAATGTCTCCCATCGTGGCCGATGGGTTCTCCTTCTCCGCCACGGAGTGATAGAAATCCGGGGCAAAAAGCCTGTTGATGAGCCCTATCCCAACAGCTGAGTTATGGGCAGAGCGGGCATACAGGTCCACCCCTTCAATGGCGGGCACACCTCCCACCTGTTTCCTCTTCTCCCAGGTCTCCTCGCGGGTGGCCAGGGAGGAGATCGGATAGGCCACCGAGCATATGGTCCCCGCGGTGAGGGGAGCAGTGGTAGAGGTAGTGGCAGCAGCAGGAGGGCTACGGGTAGAGGTATCCCCCACTTTCTGGGTCTTGGAGGACCTCTCCCTATGCGTCAAATCCGCATCTCTATCAGCCCTTTTCTTGGACTGCTCCTGATTATGCCCGGAGGCAATAGTACGGCCGGGAGATGATGCCCGGAGAGCATTGGGTGGAGGAGGACCCCGGGGAGGTGGAGGCAGATTTCCAGTGGTTAGAATGGTTCTGGGAGCAGCTAGAGTCGCCCCGGTCCTCCCCGCTCGCCACAGAATGCCTTGTCTTTTGTGGGAACCCCTCCCATCTCATTCTGCCTCTTCTGGGCAGCTTCCTTGTTGGCCCTCTGGTTCTTGGCCTTCAGTTGAGCAGCACTTAGAGGAGGAGCCATCAGAAATTATACACCTCCGGATCTACTCTGGAGGGAAAGAAAAATGGTTAGCAAAGCAATTCAAAAATCAAAGGCAAAGTAAATTGGCAACAGCTTTTATAGGGGAATCGTAGACCGATTATTTCGGGAGGATCGCACTCGCCGCCAAAGATATGTGTCTTACAATCCGCCTCGAACCGGTAATGTTCGTGCACCCGCCAATCGTGGTCGCGGGCAAAGGCTCTATCACTACTCTGGGGGCATGTGGGGCGCCCTACCTGCGAGGAGCCACCCCCGAGTAGATCAGTAGGGGCTCATCTTCCACTATGGCGCCCACATCGTAAACAGGCTCCTCCCCGCTGTCCAAATAGCTGGCCAGGTGTCTCTCTAAGGCACAACGCAGAGCATCGCGTAAGAGGGGTCCGGATAGCTACTCGCGGCCACCTTCATCGGGACTCGGATTTGAGGGTTTTGAGAAGGGTCATCCAAACCTAGACTCAATGACCAAGATGTCCCTCTCTGGTTCCATTGGGTCAAATTTATTTGAGGGAGGAGAGAAAGTCCCGGTGGAGTAGTTCCTAGCCTTCAAGCTCAGGATACTACGGCTAACTCGGTTCTCGATAATAAGCATAGAGCCCAAAGCAAGGGTAGGTTCATAGCCCAGAATCTCGCACACAACAATGAAGGAGACAATGGCTCTGGATGGCATTGGGAGTCAGGTGGGAGCTGGTGCAGGAATTGAACTCCAGAAAGAAATAAAAGAAAGGGTCCAGGGGCAGCCTCAATCCGTTCTCAAACTGGGCCCCATAAAAAACGCAGGCTCGGTTGTCCCCGCGGACATCTGCTACGGTCTCTGGCCGCAGCTTGTCCTTGTCCGCCAAATGAATATGCCCTAGGGTGCGGACACGGTAGGCGTTGCGGTCCACATTGTAAACCTCGTAAATGTCCTCCTCCCGGCCAATGGTGGCCACCTCCTCGGCCTTCTTACGCCACGACCAGATTCACATCCCTAGCCGGCCTCTTGCCTTTGTTCCGGCAGGGCCACAATCTCCTCCTCCTCCTGAGTCGAGCTCTCGAAGGCATCCACAATATTGGTGGTCTCGGCCTTCTTGGAGGTCCCCGCGGCCCTCCTATCCCCCTCATCGCGGTCATCCTCTTCGGTCTCCGAGCTCGAGGATCCAAAGAGACCTGGGGTCACCACGGGCAGTGGGCCACCTCCGATTCATCCTCACCGCCAGCCACCTCGAAATCAAGGGGGTCAAGCTCCTCGCTACTACTCTCCAATGGGTTCGGCACTGTGGGCCGCGGCACCACATTGGGAAATACAGTCCTCGTGGGCGTAACATCCAAGGGGTCATTCAGTTCCTGTGCTGGTGCCCGCGCAGCATTGGTTTGACGGGGTCCATTAGCTCACACTTCTCCCACCGCTATCTCTGTTTCGGAACACGAATCGCTCTCCTCACTAGTTCAACCCGCGTGCTCGTAGCCCGATCTCTCTCGCGGGGAAACCCGCACAAAACCCCCATTACAAAGTTTCTTAGCCTACGGTGATCCCCCAACACCAGCACATCCCTGCTATATATATATTTTATCTTGCCCTCCCACAACCGGGGTGGGACGAACGGCCCCAATCCGCTTTCTCACGTAAATACGTAAAGCCGGGCAAGGATAGTCTAAGCCACCCCAAGCCTACCTTCCTAAAATCCCCCGCCTTTTACAAACGGCAAAGACATCGGGTGGCTCCATCTCCTAGTTCTACGGGACGGCGGGGTCCAAATTCACGGGTGGTCATCTTTCAAAACCTTAAAAGAAAAATAAAATAGAGGGAGATGAAGAAGAGTAACACCCAAATACTTACGAGAGAAGGATTGAGAAAAGGATTCGGAAAGCAGTAGCACAAGGATCGCAGCAAGAATTTTCTCTCTCAAAGGCTCTCTGAAGGTTTGGAAACGGTAAAAAGGGTTTGAGGTTTAAGGGTTTGGTATTTATAAGGCCTACCTATACGGGTTAACCCGTTAACCCGTATTAATTAGCCCACAAATCCTACCTCGGACCCTGAACCGTCTCCAACGTTTGAAAATTCAAAAAAATTAAATACCCTTTGCATTTATTGCCCCCCTTAAATGGGCGACACGTACCCCTGTACGTACCACTAACCCGTCTTTTCATCTGCCAAGGGGCCCACCTGTTAACCGGGAGGCACGCCATGCCAGGGACCACGTGTCACTCACTGGTGCCTCCCGAACGTTCCCTTTGGCCCATGGGGCCAAGCAACAGACAACGAAAAACGCTAACACTGGTGCTCGCTCGAGGAGCAATTGAGGCAGACCGAGCTTCTAGTAGCTCCTCACTCAGACCATAAATAATCACACTTGGAGCTAGGGGCCATTGATGAGCCCGGATCTACTGGACCGGGCCCGCGCTCGGTCTAGTCCAAGGAACCAGTGACGTGGCAGTTCCTAGACCGCTGGGGGGGGAAGACCGCGGACAGATAGGCCCTATGGTCAAGACCGTGTCCCTCCTCGCATCGTCCCCATCGAGGACCATTGGGACCCCGCTCGCCGGATCCGTGCCCGCATGAGTCACGCCCGCATCCACCGTGCTCAAGCTTATATCTTTGACCGCGGCACAACGTTGGCCGCGGGCACATGCCGCTTCCCTTGCTAATGTCAAGCCTTACTAAGCAAGTTAGCTTACCGGCTCGACAGGCCACTTGCCGGCTCCCCCATCACGCATTCAATGCGGCTCAGTCCGGCGCCTACTATTCCATTTAATGCAATAAGCCGGCTACACGGCTCATGTCCCTTTCAGCCATGTCTCTTGGACAGTCAATGTTCCCTCCCTGACAGGACCAATTAGCTGCGGACACGTGTAGCTGGTCAAATACCAAAGTGCCCCCTAGGGCTGATCTCATTGCTTACCTCAACAAGCACCATGTCATTGCCTATAAATAGAAGGCCTTTACCCCCTTGGGCAAGGTAAGTTCGATATATACAATTGAGTAAGCTCTATTACTCTCTAAACCTAAACACACACACTCCAAAGGTATTCAAAGCCTGATTACTCAGTATTCTTACTCTCACACCCGAGGGCCTGAGTTGGAGTAACATCCAACTTTGACCTTAACGGTGCTTGTTTGTGTTGTGATCTAGGTACATCAAACCAATAACTATATCCTAGCCAGATATCCTTGAACCGCTCTTGACCCCAAAAGCTGTGGCGTCATCAGTAGCCCTTCTTAGTATTGAATAAAATTATTAGTTCAATAAGTTTGATATTTGATAGTCTTCTACCTATTAATATATGATTATTACTGTTAAATACTTTATTCCACCAACAAAAGTCACATTGATATACCGTCAAACTACACCGTTCCAAATTCACGTACTAACGAAGAAGAAAAGGAGGAAATACCCTGCATGTGTGTTGGGGTACGTAACTTGTACCGGCCTAAAAAGAGTAGTCTGTATATAAAAGACACCTGCCCTATGACTAATAAAAGTTGGGGGATGTGGATGTGGCCTAAGAAAAGAGAGATGGAGGGTACAATTCAATTCGTCTTTATGCCCACGGCCATGGTTCAATTTGCTATGCTCTGCACCTACGTACCCTTTCTTTCTTTTGATTATTTATGGAATTAAATATGGACAAACAATCCACTGGGGAATGGGGTTCCTACTTGTTCATACTTTTGTCATCTTCTTTCAATCTTTCCACCTCCTCCTCTCACACTACTTGCCCTCCTCCTCCCCTCCCCCTCCCCCCTCCCCCCTAATATGAGGTCAGTACATTTCAACTATACATCAATTAAATTTTTATGATACATAAATTATATTTTATTATAATATGAATTGAATACTAAGTACGTATATTAAATTATATTGAAAGAGTAAAAAATAAGTTTCATCTTTTATTGTATTTAAAGGAAGATATATTTCGATAACTTTCAACCGTTACTTACAAGAGTAATACTCCCTCTCTCCATAAATAGAAATGTTTGTTGATTTGAGCTTTTTGTTGAGCTTTGTGCTTGAAATATATGTGATTTAATTATGTTCATGAAATTCTAAAAATTCCTATTGATTCACCATTAATAATATTATCAACAACAACTTTTAGAATTTCATGAACATGATTAAATTGTCATATATTTGTGATCAAAGTTCAACAAAAAAGTCAAATGAGACAATCATTTTGGATCGGAGGGAGTATATGGAGAAGACTCCCTTAATTCTAACTAATCTATCTATATCTCTATCTTAGATAACTATATAAATTTAAATACAAGAGGTATACATAAAATATATTTCTAACTAATTACATAAGATATATCTAATTAACTACTATATTTTCATTTCTTTATTCAAAATATGATAATATTTTAACACACTCCCTCTCACTACAAGAAAAATGGCTTTTTCCGGCACTTTTAATTCGGCACTTAATTTTGTGCCACAAATTTCCGGCACTTTTTTAATAAGTGCCACAAATTTTCGGCACTTTTCAGAAACTGCCACAAATATCCGGCATTTTTTTAGAAGTGCCGCTAATTTTTCGGCACTTTTTTAAAAGTGCCGCTAATTTTCCGGCACTTTCTTAAAAGTGCCGCGCTAATTTTTCGACACTTTTTTAAAAGTGTCGCTAATTTTCCGACACTTTCTTAAAAGTGCCGCTAATTTTTCGGCACTTTTTTAAAAGTGCCGCTAATTTTTTTTTTAATATAAAAACTATTTGAGACTTTTTTTAGTACTGAATAATTTTTCAAAAAGTTATATAAAAAATTATTAATAATTATTATTGATATTTACTTGTTTTTATTACTAATTATTTTTTATTAATTATTAAATTATTATAGTTATTAGGGTATAAGATTTATGGTGTAATTTATTTACGGTATAGACTGGGGTTTAGGGGTTCAAATATGTCACTAAGCAATACTCCCTCTGTCCCGTTCAACTTAGGACGTTTTGCCATTTTGGACGTCCCACCCGATTTAGGACGGCCCAAAATGAAAAGTTTATATTACTTTTATATTAAATAGGATCCACTTATCATACTCACAAAAATAATCCCATCACTATTTATCCCACTCATTCTCTCTCCTATTTAATTTTTCACACTCACTACACATCCTCCACTCATTCTCTCTCCTAATATTATAATAGTATTCCTTAATCTCCGTGTCGGGAGTGAATGTCCTAAGTCGAACGGGACGGAGGGAGTATATTTTTAAATTTTTTTTTGCATATAAATAAATATTTGAAAAAAAATTTACTACTGAAATTTTTCACAAAAAATTATAAAAAAAATTAAACAAATAAAAGTATAAAGAATGGTTATTAATAATAAGCATTATTAACTATTTGACATTTATTTTATTAAATTTTTAGCTTTGACATGAATCACTATCTTAGCCCTCTATAATAACACATTTGACTTGGATCCAATGACTCACATTTTAACAAATTATTTAGCTTGGATCATCATCTCAACCCTCCATTCATTTTAAATCAATGGCCAAGATTCTTTCTCAATAAAACCCTACCCACATCTTCTCTCTCTCTCTCTCTCTCTCTTTGACATGGATCATCCGCCTCCCTCATCTTCTCTCTCTCTCTCTCTCTTCACGTTCCTTCCCAATCAGACACACATCAACTGGCCTAGGGTTCGATTCTTCAAACAGGTAGAAGTCGAAGAAGGGTCGGAAAATTCACTACAACTACTTGATTAATCTGCTTCATCTTTTCTGATAAAAGTCTGTATGTTTGCAACTACTTGAATTTTCAGATATCAGTTACTTTGGGAGGCATGATGACTAACTGTACAGGTTTGATCTCTCTCCCTCCCTCCCTCTTTATTCTTCTCTCTTCCACCCTCCCTTTATTTTTGAATGTTGTTGCTATTACAGGTTTCTCGGGTATAAGTTATTTTAAGCGTCCATTTATTATCGGAAATTGCCATGGGAGCAGACTGAATCATAAGGAGAAAGTTCTAACTAAAGCCTAAAAGGGTAATTACAGCTCTTTGTTACTCCCTCGGTCTCGAAATGAATGACCAAAATAATTTCATTTTGGGACAGAGGTAGTAGTAAATAGCAAGTGCAGCCACTTCGCATGTGACATTCATTGATTTTTGTTTGCTGTCTTGCTAGATTTCTACAACAAGACATCAATGTCTCATTCAGGATGGTTCTACTGCAAGATATGATCCTTCTTTAAGAAGAAATCAGCACGAGTTGAAGCTTAATCATGATAACAGTCAAAGCTCCTTCTGGTCACCAAGTTTTCAGAGTACGGTTAGTACCTAAAACTCTTGAATTTGAGCTCTCTTCTGATTTTTTACTGTGAAATCGTTTGATATAAAACCATACAATTTGAGGACATTCAGTTACTTGCATGATAAATAGTGTATCTTTGCAATATATGGGTATCTGATAGTTTTAAGTGATATAGGAAGTTGTCATTTCCCATCTGCATGTATGTATAATGCATGTGTGTGTGTGTGTGTGCATTTATTTGCCTGTGATGCCTCTTTCATGAATGTGTAAGAGAAGTTTTCTGTTTTATGGGCCTGTGGACATTTTCAAGTCTCTTGCAACCATGAAGCATTGAACTCTATTGACTTGTTGATCCCTGTTAATGGTGAACCAGGGAAGCACTAATTTCAATCTAATATTGTTTTGGGATTTGTAATGTTTGTTGTGTGAATGAGTTACTTCTTTACAGTTAGTGGTGCTCTTGTTTTTTGATGGGTGAAGCTTTCATGGGCCAAGACACTGGTCAAGAAATGGCTCAATATCAAGAACAAAGCTTTTTTGTTCTTACTAATTCTTAAAACATGAATTGACTTGTTGTAGCTTATTTTGCATCAATCACTGCTTGTATTCATTTCTACAACTTTATTTTTGCAGCCCAAGATCTGTTCTTTGTTTTCTTCTTCGTATCTCTGGCTTTGCCATATTTTCTTACAACTTTATTTAGGTTTGGACCAAATTGTTGTTGTTGTTTAGTGTCTATCAAATTCTAAGTAATTGGGACAAAGGCTGAGTTGCATTAAGTCAATTATAATTAACATTGAAATGACATCCGCAACTTTAATTTGACAAGTTTATTATGTTGGTTTGAAATTTTTTCAGGTGGGGATGAAGAATGGAGGAACAAAGGAGGCAGCAGAATGCACCATACTATACTACTTCTTTTCTCATCGAAAAAAGAAGTTGTGGATACATACTATGGAGTGCCTCTAGCACTTTAGGAATTTAAAACTAGGCTGCTGAAGTATTTTCTGTTAACGTGTTTGCTACATGTCCAATGGTTAGCAATGAGAGTGAACAGGATTGTATCAATTTACCTTCTTTCTGATTTTATGTCAATGCTTGTTGTGTACCTTCCTTTTGAACTAGTACATTTTGAGTTGTGTATTGCATACTAAATGTTCAATTTATAGCAATGGACCAAGCTTTATATTTTATAAGTTATTCTTATTCATCGCTAATTGTTGAAATTTGTGTATGTTATTGATTTCAATAGCACAATAAATTAGAGAAGCCAAAATTTTCTAGGGTCAGATATATATATATATTTTTTAAAAAGGAAAAAATTTCCAGCAATTTTAAATGCACCGCTAATATTGGAGAATATTAAAAGTGTCACTAATTTTCGGCACTTTAAAAAAAGTGCCGCTAATTTTCTGACATTTTAGACGTGCCGGTATATTTTGGCAATTTATGAAAGTGCCGGAAAATTAGCGGCACTTTTTTTAAAGTGCCGGAAAACAGCGGCACTTTCATAAAGTGCCGGAAAACAGCGGCACTTACAAAAGTGTCGGAAATTAGCGGCACTTAAATAAGTGCCGAAAATTTTCCGGCACTTTAAAAGTGCCGGAAAGTATTGCCGACACCACTTTTTCCGGCACTTTAAGAAGTGCCGAAAAATGTGTCGGAAAAAGCTTTTCCAGCACTTTTTTTAACATTTCCGGCATTTTTAAAGTGCCGGGAAAAGGCATATTTGTTGTAGTGTCTGTCGAAGCGAGAGGTTTACGGACACTGAGACTGTTCCTAAAATCTTCAAACAGTACCAAAGGAAGTCCATTCGAAAAAATACCAGCCACTTGATGCCGCGAAGAAACATATAACACTCGAACTTCGCCCTTTGACCACCTTTTTGCAGACAAATGAATATTCAGTTCAATGCGTTTGGTGATAAGGATCCAAAGGATCCTCCTTAATTATCTTGACATATTTAGATTGGTGTAAATATTTATTATTGTAATCTTTTTATTATTTGATGTATACTCCCTCCGTCCCGTTCGAAAGGGTAATTTTGCCTCTTAGCACGGAAATTAAGAAATGAATAAGGAAAGTGATGTAAGAAAGAGAAAAAGGTTAAATGTTGTGAGTATGAAAAATTAAATAGGAGAGAGAATGAGTGGGAGGAATAGTTAGGAGAGAGAATGTTGTGAGTGTAAAATAAAGTACGAGAGAGAATGAGTGGGGTACGAAAAGTATAAAAATAATAAAAACTTTCATTTTTGGGGTTGTGCCCTTTTAAATGGAAAGCCCAAAAAGGAAATTTGTGCCCTTTCGGACGGGACGGAGGGAGTATCTCTTTACCAAGATAGATTGGTTAGGCTTGTATATATAAACTCTTGTGTATCAATAATATAATCAAGGTCTTTTTCAAAATACTCACTCCGTCCCACAATAATATGTAAACTTTCTATTTTGGGCGTCCCACAATAATATCTAACTTTCCCAAAATGGAAAGGAATCTTTACTATTCCCTTCACTCATTCTCTCTCCTACATTATTTTAATACTCACATCACCATTATAATTTACTATTCTCTCCACTCATTCTCTCTCCTATTTTATTTTCACACTCACAACACTTTCAATATAATATTTCCTCCTTAATCCCCGTGCAAAACCCAAAAGTCCATAAATCTATGGGACGGAGGGAGTATTATTTTTCCTTTATGGTATCAGAGCTTTCTTGATCCACAACCCTACTCCTTTTTCAGCCCGCTCTCCCAACCCAGCCCTAGAGCTGCCTCCTTCTTTCAATGGCCATGCAATCCTCCACCATTCCAAACCCAGCGGAGCCAAACTCCCCTCTCATTCTTGTTAATCTCTTCCACTGTATCACTCTCACACCCTTGTCCTATCTCCCTTGGGCCACCCAACTTGAATCTATTCTCTTTGGCCTTGGCTTGTTGAAGTTTGTGGATGGCTCTCATCCCTCACCACCTCCAAAAATCACCACCAATAACCATGAGGCAGACAACCCGACTTTTATTACCTGGAGCCGCCAAGACCGCCTCCTCCTAGGTGCACTCCTAGGCACCTTGGACACCACTGTCTCACCTCTTGTTCTTCAGGCTAAAACCTCCAATGAAATTTGGACTCTCCTTCGCACCACCTATGTTAACCCTTCTAGGGGTCATATCCTTCAAGTTAAGGACAACCTTGATTCCTTAACCAAAACCACCTAAACTATTGCTGACTATATGCATTCCATCAAAACTTGCACCGACAAACTAGCTATTCTTGGGAAACCCATGGATCCCAAAGACATTATTGCCAAAACCCTAAAAGGCCTAGACTATGAAACCTACAAACCGGTCATCGATTATGTCCGAGCTCGTGATCTTCCCATCTCCTTTGAATATCTCCATGAGAAACTTATGCATCATGAACTCACCTTGAAACAACAAACCTCTTCAACCAATTTCCCTGCCACCGCCCATGATGCATCCTTCCGCCCTAATTCCAGCCATTCCACCAATTGCACAAACACCACCTTCCCGTCGCCACCCAACTTCTCTGCCCCTAATTCTCCCTTTCCGTCCCCACCTCCCCTTCCTAATCCCACCACCCCTTCCTCAAATCCTTTTAAGGGTAAGTGCCAATATTGTAGGTATGTGGGACATGTCATCTCTCAGTGTAATCATTTTAAACGTGACTATCCCGCTGTGGTTTTTCTATCCTTCAACAACTCCTCCAGGCAGCCCCGCCCTAACTCCACCACCGGTCAGCCTCAATCCCATACAATCACCACTGCCAATTACACCCATCTAACCTCTTGGCTCCTCGACAGTGGTGCCACGCATCACCTTACCAATGACCTCACTAATCTCTCCCTTCACCACCCGTATAATGGTTGTGACGATGCGATTATTGGCGATGGCTCTTCTCTTCCTATTTCAGAAATAGGTTCCTTCACTCTCTCTTCCTCTCATAAAACACTTTATTTCAATAATGTTCTCTATGTTCCTCTTATTTCGCATAATATTTTATCTGTTTCTCAATTTTGCAAAGATAACAATGCCTACGTCGAATTCTCACACTCTTCTTTTCTTATTAAGGATCTCTCGACACATCAAATCCTTCTCCACGGGACAAAAGATCATGGCGTTTATCTTTGGCACTCCTCTTCACCAAAAGCTCTCCTTGGAACATCCGTTACTACTCATTCTTGGCATCATCGTTTAGGGCATCCCGCTCCTCCTATAATTTCCTTTTTGAATAAACAATTTTCTCTTTCAATCCAGTCTTGTTGTTTTTCCAATTGTAATTCGTGCGACATTAATAAAAGTCATAAATTGCCTTTTGATGTTTCTTCTCTTACTTCCGCTGCTCCACTTGAACTTGTTTTTTCGGATGTATGGACATCCCCTGTTCACTCTCATGATAATTTCAAGTATTATGTGATATTTGTCGATCATTTTACTAAGTATGTCTGGCTATATCCTCTCAAAAATAATCCGATACATTTGCCACTTTTAATAGATTCAAAGCCCTTGTTGAAAATTTTTTCAACAAACCCATTCTTCAACTATTTTCTGACAACGGAGGTGAATACCTCAAACTCACACCCTCTCTTACTCAAGATGGTATTTCTCACCTTACTTCACCTCCACACACACCCGAACACAATGGTTATGCCGAGCGTCGCCATCGTCACATCGTCGAAACCGGTCTAACTCTCCTCACCCATGCCAAACTTCCTTTAAAATTTTGGACGTATGCCTTTATTACTGCCACATATTTAATTAACCGCCTGCCTACATCCACTCGTCACAATGACTCACCCTACTTTACCCTATTTCGAAAACACCCCAACTACACAAAACTTCGTTCCTTTGGTTGCCTTTGCTATCCATGGCTCCGCCCCTACACACCTCATAAGCTTGCTCCCCGCTCCGTCCCATGCGTTTTTGTAGGATACTCTCCTACTCAAAGCGCATATTATTGCTTATATCCCATTACTAATCGTGTTTACACCTCTCGGCATGTTAAATTTGTCGATGATATCTTCCCTTATCCTACCATTGTCACTCCCAGCTTGACCTCTCCTTCTGTCACTCCTTCCCAATGGTGCTCACTTTCTCTTCCCATACTTCTTCTTATACCACCTCACCCATCCCACCCGCCTGCTCCTGTCTCTTCTTCCTCCATTCTATACTCTTCTGTCCCTACACTCACTCCAGCTCCCTCACCTTCTCAATCCAATATCCATTCAGGCACCCCTTCCTCTTCCCCATCCTCTACTGCTGAACATGATCCCTCCCAGCTCACACCTTCGCATGCCCCTCCTCCGCCACCCCCACCCCCACCTCCGCCCCCTTCGTACTATCACCACTCGAATCTCCAATAATATCATTAAACCTAACCCTAAATATGCTAATCTTGTTTCTCTTTCCACCCCCAATAGCATGCCTACTTCTACCAAACAAGCTCTTGCTTCCCCGCATTGGAAAGCTGCCAAGGAGTTCACTGGTCTTACATAAAACAATACATGGTCATTAGTTCCTTCTACCTCTGTCCCAAATATTATTGGTTGTAAATGGGTCTTCCGGATCAAGTATAACCCATATAATACTATCAGAAATACAAGGCTCGTCATGTATCCAAGGGCTTTCATCAATGCCCCGGTATTGATTATTCGGAAACCTTCAGTCCGGTTGTAAAACCTGTCACGGTTAGACTTCTCTTATCTCTTGCTCTTTCTCATGGTTGGAATCTTCGTCATCTTGACATTAATAACGCCTTCTTACAAGGCAATCTCAATGAAACTGTCTTCATGTCCCAACCCCCCGATTTCACCGACACCTCTCACCCATCTCATGTGTGTCATCTTCATAAGGCTATCTATGGCCTTAAACAGGCTCCCAGAGCTTGGTACATGGAACTTAAGAATTTTCTTATTTCTTATGGCTTTCATAATTCCATTGCTGATTCTTCTCTCTTTATTTACTCAAAATCTTCTCACACACTTTTTCTCTTAGTCTATGTTGATGACATTATTGTCACTAGTCCCTCTTCCTTTTTTCTTTCTACTTTTATTTCTCATCTTTCTTCTCGTTTTTCTCTCAAGGATCTCGGCCCGCTCTCTTATTTTTTAGGTGTTGAAGTCACTCCCAAATCTAATGGTCTTCTTCTATCTTAGACCAAATACATTCATGATTTACTCTCTCGTCATCATATGTCTCATTCGAAGCTTGCTATCACACCTATGGTTACCTATCCTACCCTTACTCATCATCCGGTTACAGCTATTTGTAACCCCACTGACCCTAAACCCTAAACCCCACTAGGTATCGGGCTATCGTTGGTAGCCTTCAGTATTTATCCATCACTCGTCCTGATATTGCCTTTTTGGTTAATAAATTGGCTCAATTTATGCAACATCCTCAATCCAAGCATTGGGTTGCTCTTAAGCGATTACTTCGCTATTTTCATGGTACTTTTGATTTTGGCATTCAGCTTTATCACAGCTCACCATTCACTCTTCGCTCCTTTTGTGATGCTGACTGGGCCGGTGATAAAGATGATTATATTTCCACCATGGCTTTTATTATTTACATTGGCCGAAATCCAGTTGCTTGGTCCTCCAAGAAATAAAAGGCCCTAGCTCGTTCTTCGATCGAGGCTGAGTTTCGTGCCATAGTTGATGCTACTGCTGAGGTTATCTGGATTCGCAATCTACTTTCTGAGCTTGGTGTCATTCTTCGCCATACACCAGTTATTTACTGTGATAATCTCGATGCTACACACTACTCTGCCAACCTGTCTTTCACTCAAGGATGAAACATTTAGCCCTTGCTTTTCATTTTCTTCGTGAGCAGATACAACATGGGCAACTACGGGTTCAACACATTTCGGGGTCAGATCAACTAGCTGATGCTCTTACAAAGCCTCTACCTCGTGCTCGGCTTGTTTTCAAGATTGGACTTCTCCACAGATCGTCCATCTTGCGGGATCGTGATAAGGATCCAAAGGATCCTCCTTAATTATCTTGACATATTTAGATTGGTGTAAATATTTATTATTGTAATCTTTTTATTATTAATGTATATCTCTTTACCAAGATAGATTGGTTAGGCTTGTATATATAAACTCTTGTGTATCAATAATATAATCAAGGTCTTTTCCAAAATATTGTTTTTCCTTTATTTGGTACGTTGATATTGAACTAAATTCACAGAAATATAGATAGCACTAACATTATCACAATAAACCAAATTGACAGTTTGGATTGGACAATGTAGTTCGAGTAAGAGATTACGGATCCAACAAGATTCAGAAACGACATTCGCAACTCCACGATACTCTACCTCAGCATTAGAACGGGAAATTGTAGGTTGCCGTTTAGCACCCCAAGAGATGAGACATAAAATACCCATATGTGGATCGACGAGTGGGCAACCGCCCTAGTCGGCATCAGTATAAGACACCAATGCATCAATGGATAAGGGGTATAGAGATAAACCGTACTCAAGTGTGCCACTGATATAATTGGATAATGTGTTTCAGTGCATTCATATGCATGTATCTTGGGATCTGAACAAGCACACCTGTTGGACGACATGAAATAGTAAATAGCTCCGGCGAGGCTACGGTATACAAACGGGTCGACATAAGGCGGGCTAGAGGTTGTCCCCAATTTCGGCTTTGTGTCAACTGGGGTTGAAGCCGGTTCGCAAGATGTCATACTTGTTTTTTCAACATTCTTCGAAGCAAATTTTCGTTGAGACAAAAATAGAAGTTCGGGCTTCAGTGTTACTGTAATCCCATATATGTTGAATTGAACGAATTTAAGAATGACTTTTGTTTATAGCTTGTACACTTGGGAACTATAATCTTAAGGATTACGGTATACAATAATTGGATCCTCGTAGGGGATTTATGCAATGAACACCTACAATACTCAAACAAGGGGTTTCATATAGTGTGAGGTATCAAGTTTGATCTCTTCTTTTTTTTTCATATCAAGTGAAAATAAAATAAAAAGTTACTTTTATGGTTAGACAAAAATGTTGGAAATCAAATTATTGCACCACAGATTAAATTAACAATTTAATCAACAGTAGGGAATTTATTGATCAAGTCAAGAACGTACCAATTAAGCCAATAGCAAAACCGAAAGCAATGGAACAGGATCAGGAAAACAGAACAGAAACAAGTAAACAAACGATTAGAAAACTTATCGTGATTTGATCGAGTCGCCTTAGGAAGACTGTCCTAAGAGAAAATATTGCCCCCAATTGGTGCAACTTCAGTGCGAGGCAAATTTCTCCGAGGATAAAACGATCACGGATTACGTACCACAAAGCAGCACACAGGTAGGTAATCACCGGCGGTCCTATCTCAGTCGCCTTGAATCTCACGAACAAATCTCTATGAACGGGGAGTAATCGAATATTGAAAGAAAGCAAAGGAATGTTGTTTTCTCTTCAATTCTAATAAAACTCACGGCCAGGCGGAATAGGAGGAGTAATTAGTATATATACATATGGTATTAATTAGGGTTAAAGTCTGAAATTTGGCCCAGGAAGGTCCAAGTCCGACACGTGCGCGGCGGCCCTCCAGGGCTTGTGCGACCGCCCAGGACAACAGGCAATTCACGTTGGTTTTTCTGGACACCTGCGCGGCCGCCCTTGTCCACCTGCGCGGCCGCCCTCAAGCACAGAAAATCCGAAGTGATTTTCCCCTTAGCCAAAAATGAGATCAAGCCCCAAAGAACTTCAAGGTCATAATCTATGAACTTTCATACCATAAATACAAATATTCCAACAATCCCCCACAAGTTCATAGAAATATGACGTGTACAGATTGTCCATTGCCATGCTTTCAATAATGGTACCTTCCGGCTTGAACCACTACCTATGTTATCCAACGCAAACCTCCACAGGACCAGATGAACGGGTGTCTTGAATCTGATACCTTTGGATGTAGAGGCCTTTGCTGGTAACAAACATGACAAAAGCTATGATAGGCCCTCTATCGAACACTTGACGCTTATAAGCCATACGTCCCGATCATCTATCATGAGTGCTTTCAAGAAATAACCCGAATTCCTCTAGTTGCGGCCAACAACAACACTCACTTAGCTGGGCATCTCAGAAGATGTACTGCTAGCATCTTGTCTAAAAGACTTGATCCCATTCAAAGTTCCAAACTTTTACTATATTAGTAGCAACGAGCACCTCTAGGCTATTCAGGGGATAGACTCAGACATGTAACATGTCAATCTATTATTAGGTGCTCCGACTCACCCCATGACTTGTTATTACCACACTGAATCTCCTTTGTGGGATCTCCACTTAGGTAGATTGGGTTGCCGCGTTTGAATCAGACGGGGTTCAGTCCCATCCCCAACCTAGATTTTTGAACTAGAGCAAATTCTAGCCCTTTGGTTAAAGGATCAGCTGTGTTATCCTTGGTACCAACATAATCAACAGCTATCACCTTCCGAGACACTAGATCCCTTATAGACTTTAATCTAATTTGGATGTGTCTCCTAGTTTTACAGTTGTACTTGACACTTTTCAGTTTCTCAATTGTGGCAGTGTTGTCACAATGTACAGAGATAACAGGCATGGGCTTACTGACCATAGGCAACTCAGACATAAGTCCTCGAAGCCATTCAGCTTCCAATCCAGTAGTGTCAAGAGCAACTAATTCGGCCTCAAATGTAGACCTAGATAACAGGGTTTATTTGGTCGACCTCCAAGCGACTGCAGCTCCGCCTAAGGTGAAAACATACCCCGTACAGCCATAACTTCCTGAGTTATAGGCAATCCAGCTTGCATCACTATATCCTTCAAGAACAGAAGGATATCTCCCGTAATGAAGCCCAAGGGAAATCGTTCCCTTCAAGTACTTGAGAACTCTATCAAGAGCTTCCCAATGTGCTTTACTTGGACATTGAGTATATCTAGCCAACCTAGTAACCGAGTAGGATATATCCGGTCTAGTACAATTGGCAAGATACATCAAACTTCCAATAATTTGAGAATATCTCAACTGAGCCATCGGTACTCCACTTTCATTCTTAGTAAGAGCAGATGAAGGGTCATATAGAGTCTTAGCCACTTTGCAATTCTTATAACCAAATTTCTCAATTACACTTTCAGTATAATGAGATTGCGATATGGTTATGCCACTAGTTGAACGAGTCAACTTAAGGCCAAGAATCACACTTTCTACTCCCATATCTTTCATCTCAAACTTACTTTTCAAGAATTCCTTAGTAGTATTAATTATCCTCATATCTGTTCCAAACAACAGAATATCATCGACATACAGACATAAGACAATACTACTATCACCAATACTTTTGCTATAAACACACTTATCAAACTCATTAGTAACAAAGCCAAACGATGAGACAATTTTATCAAATTTCTCATGCCATTGCTTAGGGGCTTGTTTAAGTCCATACAAGGACTTAACAAGTTTACAAACCTTTCTCTCATTGCCAGGGGCCTCAAAACCTTCAGGTTGATCCATATAAATTTCTTCCTCTAGATCGCCATGCAAGAAGGCGGTCTTAACATCCATCTGATGGATAGGAAGATCATATACAGAGGCCAATGCGATAAGCATTCGGATTGTAGTCATTCTAGCAACTGGCGAATAGGTATCGAAATAGTCTATTCCCTCCATTTGCTTGAATCCCTTAGCCACTAACCTAGCCTTAAACTTGTCAACGGTTCCATCCGGTTTCAGTTTCCTTTTGAAGACCCACTTACATCCTATCGTGCTACAACCAGGAGGGAGATCGACCAATTCCCATGTCCCATTAGAGACAATAGAATCCATCTCACTCTTAACAAAGATCCTTCCACCGCTTGGCATCGAAGTAGCCATAGCGGCTTTGAAGGTTAGAGGATCACCCTCGACATTGTAAGTGATGAAATCACTTCCAAAATCCTTGGTAGTCCTTGCCCGTTTGCTCCTTCTTGGTTCAATCTCATCGTCGAGAATGAGTTGCTGGCTGGAATCAACCCCCATATTTGTCAGCTCCTCTACTTGAGCAGGAATAGAATTAGTGGTGGGGTTAGATTCCTTAGGAAGTCCGTCCTTCATAGGAAACACATCCTCAAAAAATGTTGCATCACGTAACTCAACTATAGAGTTCACATCTATGCCAGAAATTTCAGATTTTATAATAAGAAATCTCAATGCATAACTTGTTTCAGAATAACCTATAAAGATAGCATCAACAGTTTTAGGTCCAAGCTTTTTCCTTTTATGTGCGGGTACAAGTACCTTTGCAAGGCACCCCCACACTTTTAAGTGTTTCAAGCTAGCCTGTCGACCTCTCCAAAGTTCAAACGGACTTTCCTTTCTATGTTTAGGAGGGACTCTATTCAGAATATGGAAAGCCGTATTCAAAGCCTCTCCCCACATATATTTGGGCAGTCCAGAACTTATGAGTAAACTGTTAATCATATCAGTAAGGGTTCTATTCTTACGTTCTGCAACACCATTTGATTGAGGGGTGTAGGGAGGAGTCTCTTCATGTACTATTCCGTTTTCTTGGCAATAATACATGAAGGGGTTAGACTCATATTCACCTCCTCTATCAGACCTTAACCGTTTAAGTTTCTTGCCTGTTTGTGTTTCTGCTTCGTTCTTAAATATAATGAATTTATATAATGCTTCATCCTTAGAACTAAGCAAATAGACATAACAGTATTTACTAGCATCATCAATAAAGGTGAGAAAGTATTTCTTTTTGTCTTTGGTCAACACGTCATTAAATTCACAAATATCAGTATGAACTAAATCTAGTATTTCAGAATTTCTCACAATCGACTTAAACGGACCTTTTGTAGATTTAGCTTCAACACATACATGACATTTAGAATTCTTATCAATAGCATGTTTAGGAATAATATCTAAATTCATCATTCTTTTCACAGAATCATAGTTAATATGTCCTAAACGACCATGCCAAACATTTGAAGATTCAATGGAATAAGAAACGGGATAATCAATAGAACTAAAATTATTGTGCGAACAAACATCAGTTTCAACTCTAATTTTAAATAAACCATCCGAGGAATAACCTTTCCCCACAAAACTACTAGAATCCAAAATTATGACCTTATTACACTTAAATGAAATCTCAAATCCTTCCCTAACTAGACTAGAACCACTAATAATGTTGCGACGAATATCAGGAACGTGATACACTTGATGCAAGGTAAGAATGCGCCCATTAGAAAACTTCAGGTCCACGCGTCCAGTCCCAAGCACCTTTGCAGCACTAGAGTTCCCCATCGTCACTGATCTACCACGCTCAGGCTGGTAAGACACAAATAGCAATTTATCAGCACAAACGTGCACATTTGCCCCAGTGTCAACTAGCCACTCGTTGGGTTCATAGACAGTAAAGATTTCAGGATAAGAAGTTACGTACTTTGTAACATTGCAGGTCAAAACGTCAACTCCAGGTGCGTCAGAGTCAGGATCATCATAATCCTTCGGACCCAACACCATGTTGACAGCAGGATGGTCATCAGCAGAGGCTTGTGGTCCTTTCCCTTTCTTGGACGGGCAGTCCCTAGAATAGTGTCCACCTTCTCCACAATTCCAGCAGTTCTGTTTTGCTCTTGGCTTCCTAAAGTTATTTTTCTTAACTTTAAGTTTATCATGGTTTTCTTTATCCTTAGAGTGAGTTTTCACACCTTTTCCTTTAAACTTGCTTTTGCCGGTTATCATATTAGCAGCAGCCTCCACAGTACGCTAGGTTGGTTACCATTATGCACCTCTGAATCGCAATTGCATTCATCAATTCATTGAGTGTCAAGCTTCCAAGAGACGATGCTTGAGGGTCATACCGAATTCCCCCAAGATCGAGGAAACTTCTCAATGATAGCCATGACAACGAACTTATCGGGAAGTCCCATGTCGGCATCCTTGAGTGATCGCAAAATGATTTGGAGTTCGTGCACTTGTCGGTAACCGACTTTCCCTCACTCATGTGATAATTCAGAACTTACCCACTTGGTACTTTTCCACACCGAATCATCGATGTTGTACTTCGTGGAAAGCGTTTCCCACGGTGACGCAGCGGTGAGAGGAGCAGAGCAATAAACATCAAAGAGTGCATTCGACAAAGCCGACAGAATGCATCCTCGAACAACATCATCCTCGCTTCCTTCCACAGTTTAACAAAGAACCTACATTAACTGGATCATCACCATTCGTAGCGGGACACTTGGATGTCGCATACCGAGCATGCCCTTAATTGACAGCCCGGATCTTCATGCGTTCGCACCAACGCTTGAAGTTCTTACCACCAAATTTCTCCGGAAGATCGGAGGTGTTAACTAGGGACTTAAAGGGAGAGCTAGAGGAACCACCAGACATGATCAAATAAAACTATTTTCTCTTAGACTGTTGGAAATCAAATTATTGCACCACAGATTAAATTAACAATTTAATCAACAGTAGGGAATTTATTGATCAAGTCAAGAACGTACCAATTAAGCCAATAGCAAAACCGAAAGCAATGGAACAGGATCAGGAAAACAGAACAGAAACAAGTAAACAAACGATTAGAAAACTTATCGTGATTTGATCGAGTCGCCTTAGGAAGACTGTCCTAAGAGAAAATATTGCCCCCAATTGGTGCAACTCGGTGCAGTGCAAATTTCTCCGAGGATAAAACGATCACGGATTACGTACTCACAAAGCAAAGACACAGTAGGTAATCACCGGCGGTCCTATCTCGCCGCCTTAGGAAGACCGGCCCTAAGAGAAAATATTGCCCCAATTGGTGCAACTCGTGCATGTGCAAATTTCTCCGAGGATAAAACGATCACGGATTACGTATCACAAAGCAAAGACACAGGGTAGGTAATCACCGGCGGTCCTATCTCGGTCGCCTTGAATCTCACGAACAAATCTCTATGAACGGGGAGTAATCGAATATTGAAAGAAAGCAAAGGAATGTTGTTTTCTCTTCAATTCTAATAAAACTCACGGCCAGGCGGAATAGGAGGAGTAATTAGTATATATACATATGGTATTAATTAGGGTTAAAGTCTGAAATTTGGCCCAGGAAAGTCCAAGCCCGACACGTGCGCGGCCGCCCTTCAGGGCTTGCGCGACCGCGCAGGACAACAGGCAATTCACGTTGGTTTTTCTGAACACCTGCGCGGCCGCCCTTGTCCACCTGCGCGGCCGCCCTCAAGCACAGAAAATCCGAAGTGATTTTCCCCTTAGCCAAAAATCAGATCAAGCCCCAAAGAACTTCAAGATCATAATCTATGAACTTTCATGCCATAAATACAAATATTCCAACAAAAAAATGCCTTTCAAGGCTAAAAAAAAAGGTAAAACTTTCATGGTTGAACAAATATGGAAAATGCAAACTCTTTAAGGCGTCAATAACCATGAGAAGTTCATAGAGTCTATGTGTCACCCAAAGGGTAGATTATACTCCGATCGTTTCGAAAAAATAGTCCAGTTTGATTTTTTATTTTTATTTTGCTTAATATAAGTAAATTTTGATCAATCATCAATATTAATCTAATTATTCTAATGTAATTAGAAAACAAATATTAACAAATCACTAAGTATTTTATTAATAATCATTTTTAGAATTTTATTAAGATAATTAAATATATACTAAAATTTGGTTAAAATTCACTTGTATTAAGAAAAAAAAATTAAAACGTGTTCAATATAAATGAGACGTAGTATATTCCTAAAAATTAATGAACGAACTAAAATTAAAATAGTTTGTGCGCAGTGGATCTGAAAAAGATTTTTCAAATACGAGGAAGAGAATAATAAGACTAGAATAATGGGGTATCGTTTGAAGATTTGAATCCCTAATTATTCTCATTGTAATTTGGTTGATCATCACCATATGTTTTAATTTAAAGATTCCTCCTACTATTAAAATCGTCAATATGATTCTGCACCTTTTCATATGCGTTTGCATATACGTATGTAACGTAACTAACACTGTTTTTTTTTTTTTTTTTTTTTTTTTTTTTTTTGTAGGGAGAGACATTCTAGCTTAAACAAAATTCACCTAAAGGACTCATTAACAAATCAACAATATCCTTAAAACAAGGGACTATGTTGTTGTGGGAAACTTAGGCTCCGTTTGTTTCGGGGAAAATAACTTCCGGAAAATGATTTCCTGGAAAATGTTTTCCGGAAAAGGAAAATGTTTTCTGAAAATGTGGAAAACGTTTTCCGGAAAATGAGGAAAATATTTTCCTGGAAAACAACTTCCTTAGGAAAATGGGGAAAATGGGGAAAACGTTTTCCGGAAAATGAAGATATTTTTTGGAAAATTATTATTATTATTATTATTATTACTATTATTATTTTATTATTATTTTATTATTATTATTACTATTATTATTATTTTATTATTATTTTATTATTATTTTATTATTATTTTATTATTATTTTATTATTATTATTATTATTATTATTATTATTATTATTATTATTATTATTACTATACGTATGGGGTTTGGTGGACTTTTATTATTATTTTATTATTATTTTATTTTTATTATTATTATTATTTTATTATTATTATTTATTTATTTATTTATTTTTATTATTTATTTATTTATTTATTATTATTATTATTATTAAAATATTATCCATCCACTTTTTTATACCATTTTCCGAAAAACAACTTCCTTAGGAAAAATTCGGAAAACGTTTTCCTTAGAAACGCGGAAAATGTTTTCCGAAACTCATTTTCTCCATTTTCCGGAAAACTACCAAACACCGGAAAATGGGGAAAACGTTTTCCCCATTTTCCGGAAAACAAACATGTTTCGGGGAAAATTCCGGAAAACGTTTTCCGGGGAATTACCAAACACCGGAAAATGGGAAAACGTTTTCCGGAAAACGTTTTCCTCCCATTTTCCGGTAAACAAACGGGGCCTTACATATGACCAAAACAGGAGGAAGAAAGATGCTTCCTAACTACTGGTATTTCTAATTTAAGAGGAAAAGGAGAAAGAAGCCATTAAACTAAATTAAATAAAGTGTATAAAGAAATTTAGCTTTAATTAACAGCTAAAAAGGGATTCCACTCTCTTCGCATGAATCAACGCTGTCAGAATTATTTTAATTTCATCTAGAAAACAATTGCCAATAACTATCTTTCTTCCACAATATGTGGACATGAAACCCAATTTGGCACGCTCTCTTTTTATTTTGTTCCGCTGCAAATAAGGGTGAAGATAATGTAAAAATCCTTACGGTATGTTTGGCAACTCGATTTCAATCCATTAAATTGAAATTGAAAGGGTTAAATTAGTTTCACGGAATTCATTTTGTTCTTTCAATTTCAAATTCAAGTCTTGAAATTGAGGTTGCCAAACATACCCTTAGTATTAGATTGAAGATGGTGTCATATTGATCACGTGTAAGACCACTTCAGGTCTAATTAATTCCGACCATTTATTTTTACATATATCTAAATTATGATCAAATTTTCATGCACCATTGATTACAAGAAGAAAGAGGGTGCATGGTGTTAGAGATATTATCCCACATTAAGAATTGACAAATCTTGCCTATATTATATAAAGATTCTGGGTCACTCCCCTTAACACCAATTGGTTTTAAGGTGGAACCTCAGACTTTAAGATGGTACCAGAGCAGGTCCATTACACGTGCATGTCCAATGGCCCACGATGTTACTCCGCTATAAAGATTCTGGATCACTCCCTTTAACACCAATTGATTTTAAGGTGAAATCTCAGACTTTAAGACATGGGAGGTGCCTTCCAATGATCATGCGGCCTTTAGGAGTATATAATTGAAAGAACAAACGAATCAAATTAATTGAAGTGTATAAAGAAAGGAAGGAACGTCACTTGTGATATCATGCGTTAATTATTAGTCCATAAATTAATTTCATTTGTTGAAGCAATTAAATAAAGCATATTTTTAGCAATTTTTAACAAAAAGATGGTAGCAATATAATGGTCCCTTGTCTAATTAACTAATAGTCCTTAGATGAATTTCATTTGTTGAACTAAAGAAGGAGCTAGTTTATAGGGAAAAAAGTGTTGTCCCATAATAGATACCTAAAGACTGGCTTGGAACATCCAATCTTCCCTAGTTGGGGGAATCAATGGTGCATTATGTATGGCACATGTGAATTGCCCAATTTTGACCAACCAATTATATTTTTCGAGCATCGTGAAGAATAATTATTTATACTATAATCTACGTTTAAGAGCAATTAAGCTTGAGCTCGACTTGTATTTGATCATCTCTTGTGATGTATTGGCTCCGGCTAAAGCCAATTAGCTCTAATTTTCTTACTCGTCGAGTAGTTAATTTCTTAAATATTCCTATAGTTTTTATCAGCATGGTTCAAGCGTCTAGGCGAAGGAACAGACCTTAGGGTGACGCCATTACTTGTGTTGTTAAAACTTAAAACTATCTCAACTTTAATCATTCCTAGTGAACAGTATAAACCGAGATACGAATATGGGTTTGCTCAAGTTGGGCCTAATTGAATTGGGCCATGAATATTATCTAAATAACCAAGTATCAGGGCCGAGTAGGGTCTTCCTCATAAGACAAGGAGCGTTTATCTCAGCCTTATAACAACATGTTTGGGCCGGTATGCAGAAAGAGACGAGGAAACTAAAGTTCTTACCTCGACATTCTCCACCATGACGAGGAAACTAAATCATTTACCTCGGCATATCACCGTACCGGCCAATCTCCAAATGACGAGGAAGCAGAATCATTTACCTCGGTCTATTTGTTAAAGCCGAGGTAAAACATTTGTGTTCCTCGGCGTTCCGGTTATCAGAACATACAATCCTTATTCAACAAGGAGTATACAGCAATGATCCAATCAGGATTATACTTGTCAACATCAATTCAAGTCAAACAATGACTCCTTAACAGATATAATTCTATTAGAATTATATCTTATCTATTTACAAGTTCATTCCAACATGGATTCTATCTATCCATTTCTATAAATACAAGCCCCATGGCTCATTATTCGGTACGTTACTTTTTACATTGGAGAAACTCTGTCAATTTGATTTCTCTAATATCAACCGTGAACTTACTCTCACGCCGGAGGGCCTTTAGCCGGATCCGCCCCGGCTTAGTTTACGTGTTTTCTCTTATTTTCAGGCCTTGCAATCGCCGGAGCATTCAACGCTTGGATTTGGGCTGATTTGACGATTTTGGCATCATCAATTGGTTCCATTGCCGGGAAATCGATTCAAACACCCATTGTTTGGCCTGGAAAACGCTCGCTTAAAGCCAATTTTCTTGCCGAATTTGTTCTTTCTTGGAACGGAATTTCTGGATCGCTTGGCCCTGTTCTTGACACCGCCGGAATCATCAAGTTCAGCCGGAATTTGCCCAGATTCCGTCAAAGGCGTTTTTAACGTTCAGTTTGATCCCAATTTTGGCTTGAGTTCTTTGCGTTAGAAATAATCACAATTGGCTGTTTGTTTTTGGTTAAAATTTGCCCTAATTTTAGCCATAAATTCGGTTCTGGTGAAATTGTGATTTTTGGAAAATTTTGCACTTAATAATCTGTTTGTGATTCATAATGGACGGACAATTCACAAGTGTTACAGCTGAGGATCCCACCCAAGTGAATGGGGGAAACACTGGAACCGAGGAGCCACTGCCTCCTCCTCCTCCTCTACCTCAGACTGATGCCATTCCTCCCCTTGCCATGACTCTTCGTTCCATGGGTCAGGCAAATGCCGAGGGAGAGGGCAATGACCTTCCTCGTCCTACTCGTGCTCGTGGGAAGCAAGCATGAAGGAAGAAAACAAAGAATGTCGACGCCGGTCAAGCAGGAGGATCTCAACCCGTTGACCGACGCTCTTTGTTACACAAACAAATGGAGACTTTGCAAAGGATGTATGAAACACAAGTTGCTCTTTTGCAAATGGACCCCGAGATCATTCCATGGCTCCATTCATTGTACCATCAATGGGCCCACCTTTGAGAAAGGAACAAGGGGAGAGCATCGAGGCTCCTCCCCGAAGGCCGGCCGAGCTACGAATGCCGGCTCCCGGGATTCTCCTCGTCCTCGGCATACCAAGCGAGGAAGGATCCCGTGGTCGACCCGAGAAGCCAAATAACTCCTAGGGAAGAGGAAGTGAACTCCAAGGACCTAAGGACAAGACTCGGCTTGAATAGGCGCCTATCCCCCGCTCGCCTTGTCATGACACCTAGGCGTCCCACGTCTCCTCGAGCTCGTCGACCGGATTCTCCTCGTCCTCGTCGTTCGATTCTCATCGTCCTCGTCGACCGGACTCTCCTCGTCCTCGGCATCGAGAATTTGCTAGGCCGAGGACCCCGAGCCCTACGGGATGATACTTGGCGCACAAGACACGGAACCAAGACGTGATAGGGCCCCCTCCAAACGTGATGGCCACCGACATGAAGAGGAGCATAGTAGGGTGAATGATCGCCCCAAAGACAAGTCAGTCAGAAGCTCCCAACGAAGCACTCGCTCAAGCAGTGAGAAGGAAATAGAAACAAAGCAATGGGAGTCATTGAAGCAAAGGCTGGATGATATGGAGATGGGAAAGAAATATAAGGACGACGATTATGATTGGGCCACCCGTCCGTTTTCCTTGAGGATAAGCATTGCACCTCCCCATCCTAACCTCAAGCTCCCAAATTTCGAGAAATACAACGGAACCACTGACGCCAAGGACCATGTGCAAAGTTTCGAACAAACCATGAATCTCCTCACCACTGCTGATGACTTGCTCTGCAAAGCTTTCGCGAGCACCTTCTCCGAGCAGCTTTGACTGGTTTCGTGAGCTCAAGAAAGGTTGCATCGATTCTTGGAGGGGCATGAGGAGAATGTTCTTAGATCATTTTGCCACGGTGGGAAGAGGAAGATGAGATTAACCGACTTGGCCAACATTGAGCAAGGGAAGGGAGAGACCACCTCGGCTACTACAATAGGTTAGAAAAATGGCGGACCAAGTTGAAGAAAGCCTTGCCGATAGGGAGGTCATAGTTTGCTTCAACTACGGGTTAAAATCGGGCCCCCTCATTTATGAACTCTCGGCCCGGGGAACCTAATTCCAAGGCCGAATTGTACAAGGTGGCTTATGCCATTTCCAATGGCTGAAGACAAGACAAAGAAAAGGGGGTGACAAGACGGAACTGAAGCAACTAACCCCGACAGGAATGACAACGGGAACGGCAAGGGTTCCAAAGGAAAGAATAGAGCGAGAAGCACCGAGAAGCTGGAGTTCACCCTCTTACTGAAAGCCCGTCTACGAAATCATGCGGCTAGTAAACCTTCCTCCACCTCGTCCGCCGACCGATCACCCAAAATATCCCCGCAACAAGAACAAATACCGTGATTTTCACAAGGACAACGGGCACACCACCGATGGTTGCTTTGGGCCCTTAAGAAGATAATCCAACAATGGGTTGACGAGGGAAAGTTAGACCGTTATGTCATGAAGAAAGATGGCAAGCGAAAGCGGAAGCAAGAGGAGAGTGAAGATGACTCCAAGAGTGAGGATGAAGATCGAAGGCCTCTCAGGGCTAAACTACATGTGATCCGTGAAGAGGTGACCTCCACCGAGAAAGCTAAGGGACCGGATCCACGAGCTAAGCAAAGTATACCATGTCCACTGCTTGGATCCATAAAGCGGAAGAAGTCATTAGTTTTTCTCCGAATGAGTTGGCGGGAAGTCGAGCGGCTCGTGAGCGGCCCTTGGTCATCAAGGGTCGAATTGACAATGTTGAATCCGAAAGACTTCTTGTTGACACGGGGGCCTCCCGTGACATCCTATACTATTCAACCTTCCAACAAATGGGGTTGAAAGACAACGTGCTAGAGCCATATCATGGAAGGCTTGAAGGATTCACCAACCATAAGGTTGGAGCAAAGGGAACCGTAGAACTAGAACTCGAAGTCGGCGATCATCCCTTAGAGCCAAAGCTCTTGTCACTTTTATAGTCATGGACTTGACTAGTGACTATCATGCGATTATAGGCATTCCAAGTCAAGCCAAACTTGGGATGGTGGCCTCCCTTCCTCACCAACGAGTTAAATTTCCCACTTGTGCTTTGGCATTGGATGCGTGAGGGCAACCCCCAAAGATTTCTTGGAACATGTTGTCAAGAGCCGGAAAAAGTCAAAAAGCGTGGAGATAGATACGCCAGGAGAACATCAAGATCTCCAAATCACGAGAAGACCACGAAACTAGCTCTAGAATGAGCTATATCCGTGAAGTATGGGAAAGTGAGGAAGAGGAACCTATGGTCCTAGAAATTGTGGATGACCAAGGCGTAACTCTACCTGGCTGGAAGAAGAGCCTATGGTCCTAGAAAGCTGCGGATGACAGGCGTAGATCCACATGTACCTATGTACGAAGAGGCACCTATGGTCCTAGAAAGCGTGGATGACCAAGGCATAGTTCTACCCATCTCCGAGGAAGACCCCATTCTCGTCAATGACCAGAACTCGGGGGCCAACCATGACTCGGGGAAGAACGATCTTCCAGACATTGATAAACTTATGGAGGAAGAAGGCCTCAATGTAAACGACAATGAAGGGAGGAGAATCAGAGAGATCATGATCGAATCCTGGAATTTCGAGACGGACCGGAAATGAAGCTGTAGATGAGCTAGAAGAGGTAGTCATTAATCCCGACTATCACTGAACAAAAAATCAAGCTAGGAGGCCGGCTATCACGGGAAGAGAAAGAAAGAATCATATCCCTCTTGAAAAACAGATCTCGACGTCTTTGCTTGGAGAGTCGAAGACATGAGGGGATCAATGAAGAAGTAGCCCTCCACCGCTTAGAAGTTGATCCTTTAGCGAAGACCATCTCCCAGACGAGGAGAAATTTTGCAAGGGACAAGGAGGAAGCTATAAAAGAAGAGGTGCAGAAGTTACTCAGCGCCGGAATAATTCGCGAAGTCAAATACCCCGTTTGGTTGGCTAATGTCGTTATGGTGAAGAAGCAAAATGGGAAATGGCGTATGTGCATAGACTTTCTTGATCTAAACAAAGCTTGCCCTAAGGACGGCTATCCTCTCCCCCAGAATCGACAAGTTGGTTGACTCCATTTCTGGACACCAAACTCTCGGCTTCTTAGATGCCTACTCGAGGCTATCATCGAGATAAAAATGGCGAAAGAGGACATCGAGAAGGCGCCTTCCAAACACACGTGGGGAATTTACGCTACATCATGATGCCTTTTGGGCTCAAGAATGCGGTGCCACTTACCAACGGATGGTAAATCAAGTTTTTGCAAGTCGAGATAGGTAGAAACATGGAAGCTTATATTGATGACATGGTCATAAAGACCAAGGAAGGCGGCCACGTTCTGACCTAGAAGAGACCATTCACAACCTCCGAGCAAACAACATGAAGGCTGAATCCAAGCAAGTGCGTGTTCGGAGTGCGCTGAGGAAATTCCTAGGCTTCATGGTTTCCCAAAGGGGATTGAAGCAAACCCGTGAGAAAATCAAGGCGCTCGTTGACATGAAGGAACCTACCAACATCAAGGAGGTCCAAAGACTTAATGGAAGAATTGCGGCCCTTGGAAGATTTATCGCCAAATCCGCCGAAAAGTCATTGCCTTTCTTCAAGGTATTGAAGGGTACCAAGAGCTTCTCTGGACTCCTGAATGCTCGGAAGCATTCCTACGGTTGAAGGAGTACTTGGGTTCCCCTCCCTTGCTTAGCGGTCCGACTACCGGTGAGATGCTATACGTCTTCCTAAGCCCGATCATCTTTGTCGCATTGTCTTAGTTCGAAAGGATGAAGGAATTCGAAGCCCGTCTACTATGTCTCTAAGGCGTTTGTCCGATGTAGAAAGCGAGATATTTCAATGTGGAGAAGATAGCATACGCACTAGTCATTGCCTCGGAAGGCTGCGTGCATATTTTACGCACGTCCTATCACCGTCTACACCAACGAACCATTGAAGAAAATCCTTCACAAGTTGGACGGCTCGGGACGTCTCCTTAATTGGTCAATCGCTCTAACGGAGTTTGATATCACTTACCAACCAAGGAAGACCCTATTAGCACTGACCTTTGGTTGACTTCATGAGTCGAGGCGCCTTTATGGGTGAGCATCTCCCCACCTCCCGGAAGCAAAACGCGCCGGAGGAAAAGACTCTCCCATTGAACTCCCATCCAAGCTGTTGGATCACGTATACGGACGGATCGGCTACCAAGGAAAGAAGCGGAGCTGGAGTTGTACTAGCAAGCCCCGGAAGGAGAATATACTATACAAGATGCCATCCGCTTCAAGTTTCCTGCCTCTAACAACCAAGCCGAGATACGAGGCTCTCATATTTGGCATTGAGTTGGCCTCCTTCTATGGAGCAACTAAGGTGGCTGCTTTACTGTGATTCCGGCTTGTTGTCAAACAAGTAAAGGGAGAATATAACACTCAAGATGTCACCCTTGCCAAGTATAGAGACCTGGTCCTAGATATGACGAAGAAAATGGAATTTTTCGAGCTCAAGCGAATAGGAAGGGAAGACAACCAAGTCGCGAGACGTTCTCTCCAAACTAGCCACCATGGACGTGTCTCCTTCGGAGACCAACCCATATGTAGTTTATGCCGAGGAACTGCGTATGAAAGATTACAAGTCATGCTTACGGACGAGGAAGAGAGATCTTTGGATCGATGACTACATCGAATACATTGAGAAGGAGAAACTCCCGAGGAAGATGATGCTCGAGCCAAGCTTATCAAGAAGAGGTCTCCAAGATTCGTGGTGATGAACGGAGTCCTCTACCGAAGATCTTTCACGAAGCCCACCTTTAAGGTGTGTCTATCCCGAGGAAACGAGAACCTCTGGCGAGAAGTACATGAAGGTGTTTGCGGCGGACACCGGGGGCTAGAACCTTAGGCGACAAAATCATATCGCTAGGTTACTGGCCAAACCTAAGGGAAGACGCGCACGCCTATGTTCGAAAATGTGACAAATGCCAAAGGTTCTCTGACATTCCAAGACTACCTGCAGTCGAGCAAACACTCGTAATACCTACGTGGCCATTTGATATGTGGGGGATCGACCTCATTGGACCCTTCCCACCCGCTCGTGGTAACTGCAAGTACGTGATAGTAGCTGTTGATTACTTCTCCAAGTGGATAGAAGCCAAGGCATTGGCCAAGATAACGGAAGAGAACGCAATCAACTTTGTCCATGACAACATCTGGTGCAGATTTGGCCTTCCACATACAATTGTTTCTGACCATGGACTCCAATTCTCCACGGCATTTACAACAGAATTGGGGAGAGTCAAAGTACGCCATGCAAAATCTTCAGTTAGCAGACCCCAAGGCAACGGTCAAGCAGAAGCTGCCAACAAACTAGTCCTAATCGCCCTCACCAAGAATCTTGAAGGTCGCGAGGGTAGATGGTTGGACGAACTTCCCCTAGCTTTATGGGCTGTTCGCACAACCACCCGGGGGACCAACCGGGGAAACCCCATTCGCACTAACCTTCGGTTCTGAGGCTATGGCACCAGCAGAGATGGCCATCCCTACAGTAAGGAACTCCCATTATGACGAGCAAGTCAACAAGGTCAATAGGCTCCTAGACCTGGACCTGATAGATGAAAAACGACTAGCTGCGCAGATGAGGATGGTGAATTACAAGCAAAGGACCAAGTCATATCACGACAAGAGGGTTATCAAAGAGTATTCCAAGTTGGCGATTGGGTACTTAGAAAGATCGAAGCCACCGGTCGGAAGGCGAAACAGTAACAAGCTCTCCCCAAATTGGGAAGGTCCCTATATCATCACTCAAGTCATCCGAGAAGGGACCTACGGATTGAGGACCAAGGAGGGGAAGGATCTCGAAGCATCCGTGGCATTCGATAACCTTAGAAAATATTATCACTAGTCTAGTTTATTTTGCAATAGATTAGCTCTTTATTTTAACGTCTTTTATTTTCGGTCTTTTGTTTTCTTTTTGTCTTTTTAGTTGATAGGATTGCAGTTCTATGTAATCGCATTTCAGTTCTACGAAAGCAGTTTCTTCCAACATGTAAAGCAACTATCAACTCTTCACCCCAGCACCGGAAGATGAGGACATTACTTCTGACTCTCCGATACTGTGCCCGGCCAAGACCAAGGATCCCCCTTGGCCTGATGGCATTAATGTGCCAAGACCAAGGATCCTCCTTGGCCTGATGGCTTACCAACAGCCAAGACCAAGGGTCTCCCTTGGCCTGATGGCTTACACAACTGCCAAGACCAAGGGTCTCCCTTGGCCTGATGGCTTACACAACTGCCAAGACTAAGGACCCTCCTTGGCCTGATGGCTTAACAACAGCCAAGACCAAGGACCCTCCTCGGCCTGATGGCTTACCAACAGCCAAGGCCAAGGGTCTTCCTTGGCCTGATGGCTTACAACACATCCTGCCAAGGGTCCACCTTGACTCAGGATACCAAACAGCCAAGACCAAGGGACCACCTTGGCCTGATGGCTTACAACACATCCTGTCAAGGGTCCACCTTGACTCAGGATACCAAACAGCCAAGACCAAGGGACCACCTTGGCCTGATGGCTTACAACACATCTGTCGGGTCCACCTTGACTCGGGATACCAGCCCAAGACCAAGGAACCTCCTTGGCACGATGGCTTACAAACACTTCCGGTCAAGGGTCCACCTTGGCGAGGAGACTGCGGCCAAGGCCGAGGACTTTCCTCGGCTAATGGCTTGACAAACCTCCTACCATGAGTCTACTCGATTCGGGACTACAACACTTGCTGACCAAGGAGACCCTCCTCGGCCTAAGTAACTAAAGAGCATAGTTAAAGCCGAGGAGTATTTCCTCGGTCTAACCACTTTGCCCAACATCTGGGAGCAAGGAACCTTCCTTGGATCCTGACTTCTTAAGTCTAGTGCCTCGGCCTAGCATACAAAAATATGAGCAATGGAAATAACACGAATCATAACAAGGATTTTCATTGATATTCAAAAAAATTACAAAAGCCCTACCATCTATTACAAAAAACAAAGGAAAAAAGCTATCCTAAGATTGGTGCACGTCATCAAAAGGCTTGTCGGCCGGGCTTGATGATAGCGCCGGGGGGAGGAAGGACCGTTTGTTCAGTGAAGGCATTATTTTCCTCGGTCCCCCCTTCCACCTCGGCTTCTATGTCCTCGGGCTCTTCGGCGTCTTGGATCGCCTCCACCAGGTCTTTAATATTGCCGGGGACAACAGAGGCCGGCCTCACACTTCCACTGCAAGCATGAGCATCCTTGGCGGCCATCGGCTCCAAGTTGCTTTGAGAATAGGGGACCAAGTGGTGGAGAGCCACGACTTCCTCGGCATATTGATCCTCGCAAATTAGCCGGGCAATCTTATTAATGTCCGGACCGGTGGAAGGATCGGCCAAAATGCTCCGGGCCAAATGGAGATAGCCATCTTCAAACATGGTGGCCGTTTGCTCGTCCGCGGCCTCTCTGAAGGCCGAGGCGGCCATCATCGGTTCCTTGGCCGAGCTCTCCTTGAACCGAGCTACGGCCTCTTCCTCCCTAGGCTGGGAGGGTAGCTTCCAATCCCGGCATTTGGCCTCGGCTTCATCGGCCTTGGTGCAAGCTCGGCCTTATCGGCCTTTGCCGGGCAAGCTCTTCATTTTTAAGCCGGAGATGTTCCTCGGCCTTTGCCTTTTCTTCCTCGGCCCTTTTTACCTCGGCCTCAACCTTGGCCTTGGCCGCCGCAAGCTCAGCATCCTTGGCCTCTAAAAGCTTAGCCAAGGAAGACTTGTCTTTTTCGCTCTTTGCTTGAGCTGCCTTGGCCTCATTCAGACGCCTTGTCTTCTTCTTCGCTAGAACATTCTCGTACGCCGTGACAGAAGCCAACTGAAAGATAAATCATTATTAGAAAGGCAAAACCAGTATCAAAGATAATAACCCAGAAAGGGATTAACATTTACCTCGGCGATCAAGAGTCCCTTATGGCAGAGCAAGGTGTCCTCGTTGGGAGCCTCTTTACAGAATGCCTCGTAGGCATCCTCGTCCATAGCCCTTTGAATAGGAGCTCGGCCCAATCTCACTAAGGGTCCCTCCCTTGCCAACAGAGGGAGTCCCCTAAGACGGGGAATGCCGAGGGACATACTCTTGGCTAGCTCGTCGGCCTCCTCAACAGTCTTGATGGATTGAACAGTTAAGGGAGGGGGAGCATCAACACTGGGGGCTACACTGACGCTATGGCACCAGCAGAGATGGCCATCCCTACAGTAAGGAACTCCCATTATGACGAGCAAGTCAACAAGGTCAATAGGCTCCTAGACCTGGACCTGATAGATGAAAAACGACTAGCTGCGCAGATGAGGATGGTGAATTACAAGCAAAGGACCAAGTCATATCACGACAAGAGGGTTATCAAAAGAGTATTCCAAGTTGGCGATTGGGTACTTAGAAAGATCGAAGCCACTGGTCGGAAGGCAGAACAGAACAAGCTCTCCCCAAATTGGGAAGGTCCCTATATCATCACTCAAGTCATCCGAGAAGGGACCTACAGATTGAGGACCAAGGAGGGGAAGGATCTCAAGCATCCGTGGCATTCTGATAACCTTAGAAAATATTATCACTAGTCTAGTTTATTTTGCAATAGATTAGCTCTTTATTTTCTGTCTTTTATTTTCGGTCTTTTGTTTTCTTTTTGTCTTTTTAGTTGATAGGATTGCAGTTCTATGTAATCGCATTTCAGTTCTACGAAAGCAGTTTCTTCCAACATGTAAAGCAACTATCAACTCTTCACCCCAGCACCGGAAGATGAGGACATTACTTCCGACTCTCCGATACACAACAGCCAAGACCAAGGATCCCCCTTGGCCTGATGGCTTACCAACAGCCAAGACCAAGGATCCTCCTTGGCCTGATGGCTTACCAACAGCCAAGACCAAGGGTCTCCCTTGGCCTGATGGCTTACACAACTGCCAAGACCAAGGGTCTCCCTTGGCCTGATGGCTTACACAACTGCCAAGACTAAGGACCCTCCTTGGCCTGATGGCTTAACAACAGCCAAGACCAAGGACCCTCCTTGGCCTGATGGCTTAACAACAGCCAAGACCAAGGGCCCTCCTTGGCCTGATGGCTTACAGCGCCAAGGCGAGGTCTTCCTTGGCACGATGGCTTACACATCTGCAGACCAAGGATCCACCTTGGCTCAGAGGATTAACAAACGGCCAAGACCAAGGGACCACCTTGGCACGATGGCTTACAACACATCCTGTCAAGGGTCCACCTTGACTCAGGATACCAAACAGCCAAGACCAAGGGACCACCTTGGCCTGATGGCTTACAACACATCCTGTCAAGGGTCCACCTTGACTCAGGATACCAAGCAGCCAAGACCAAGGAACCTCCTTGGCCTGATGGCTTACAAACACTTCCAGTCAAGGGTCCACCTTGACTGAGGAGACTAACAGCCAAGACCGAGGACTTTCCTCGGCCTAATGGCTTGACAAACCTCCTACCATGAGTCTACTCTGATTCAGGACTACAACACTTTACAGCCAAGGAGACCCTCCTCGGCCTAAGTAACTAAAGAGCATAGTTAAAGCCGAGGAGTATTTCCTCGGTCTAACCACTTTGCCCAACATCTGGGAGCAAGGAACCTTCCTTGGATCCTGACTTCTTAAGTCTAGTGCCTCGGCCTAGCATACAAAAATATGAGCAATGGAAATAACACGAATCATAACAAGGATTTTCATTGATATTCAAAAAAATTACAAAAGCCCTACCATCTATTACAAAAAATAAAGGAAAAAAGCTATCCTAAGATTGGTGCACGTCATCAAAAGGCTTGTCCAGCCAGGCTTCAGTGATAGCGCCGGGGGGAGGAAGGACCGTTTGTTCAGTGAAGGCATTATTTTCCTCGGTCCCCCCTTCCACCTCGGCTTCTATGTCCTCGGGCTCTTCGGCGTCTTGGATCGCCTCCACCAGGTCTTTAATATTGCCGGGGACAACAGAGGCCGGCCTCCACACTTCCCTGCAAGCATGAGCATCCTTGGCAGCCATCAGCTCCAAGTTGCTTTCAGAATAGGGGACCAAGTGGTGGAGAGCCCTGACTTCCTCGGCATATTGATCCCTTCAAATTAGCTGGGCAATCTTATTAATGTCCAGACCGGTGGAAGGATCGGCCAAAATGCTCCGGGCCAAATGGAGATAGCCATCTTCAAACATGGTGGCCGTTTGCTCGTCCACGGCCTCTCTGAAGGCCGAGCTGGCCATCATCAGTTCCTTGAAAGCCGAGCTCTCCTTGAACCGAGCTACGGCCTCTTCCTCCCTAGCTGGGAGGGTAGCTTCCAATCCAGGCATTTGGCCTCGGCTTCATCGGCCTTGAGTGCAGGCTCGGCCTTATCAGCCTTTGCCTGGGCAAGCTCTTCATTTTTAAGCCGGAGATGTTCCTCGGCCTTTGCCTTTTCTTCCTCGGCCCTTTTTACCTCGGCCTCAACCTTGGCCTTGGCCGCCGCAAGCTCAGCATCCTTGGCCTCTAAAAGCTTAGCCAAGGAAGACTTGTCTTTTTCGCTCTTTGCTTGGTGCCTTGGCCTCATTCGGACGCCTTGTCTTCTTCTTCGCTAGAACATTCTCGTACGCCGTGACGAAGCCAGGCGAAAGATAAATCATTATTAGAAAGGCAAAACCAGTATCAAAGATAATAACCCAGAAAGGGATTAACATTTACCTCGGCGATCAAGAGTCCCTTATGGCAGAGCAAGGTGTCCTCGTTGGGAGCCTCTTTACAGAATGCCTCGTAGGCATCCTCGTCCATAGCCCTTTGAATAGGAGCTCGGCCCAATCTCACTAAGGGTCCCTCCCTTGCCAACAGGGGGAGTCCCCTAAGACGGGGAATGCCGAGGGACATACTCTTGGCCAGCTCGTCGGCCTCCTCAACAGTCTTGATGGATTGAACAGTTAAGGGAGGGGGAGCATCAACACTGGGGGCTACACTGACGCTTGCCCGTTTATCCGCCGGCTCCTCGGCACTAACAGTTGGAGTCCTTTTGGAGCCTGATCTCCTTTGGACGAGGCTAGCTTCCTCGGTAGCTTCTTCCTCGGCATCAACATGGAGGCTATGCCCCTCTGCAGTTGATGGATTGGTTTGATTGTCAGCCGCCGGTTCCTCGGCATTCACTTCCCCGTGTAATTTAAGGGGAAGGGGTTGGTCATTTTGAACATTTAGGATGAGGTTACGAGCATTGGCATCCTCCCTCCTTTCTACCAAGGCAGCCTTCTTGCTCAGCTTCCTCTTCCTCTTCACTAGCTCTTGGGGACTAAGTCTCTCCATGGCTAAAGCTTCTTCTTCCTCGGTACATTAGATCTGCAAGGACGAGGAAAGAGTTAAATATGGGCGAGGTAACAAGCATTTGAAAATTACAAGTAAAAAGAAACATTTACGTCCAACTATGTCGATGGCTTTCGGAACATTGGTCAGGATGCTCTGTCTTGCACGTAATGCAATCCTCGTGGAAAACTAAACCGGGGTGAATGGTCCAGTCATTGAAGCGTCTCCCCCTCTTTACGGTGACAAGGGGAGATACCCCATCCTTCTTCCCCGGCATTAAACCCACTTGAATGTAATAATGGTCCGAGGACTCAATCACTGACCAATCGAGGACTCCCACCTCGGCAAATTCTTCTAGGCGTTTAATCAAGTCCTTGGTCCATTCATATTGTTGGAAGGGGAACGAAGAAGTTGGACCTTTACAAGGAGGAATTTGGAACTCTCATCCTTGGCGGCTCTCCACCCTAATAACGTGGTTATCCCAACCAGCGACTTTGCTAGACATTGGGAGGAGCAACTTTGGTTTCTTAGACGCACTCTTGATGACGAGGAGCCAGCTCTCCTTGACAAATTGGACATGGTAGAAATGCCTAAAGGCTCCCATGGTTGGCTCATACCCTAAGCTACGACAAAGGATGATGAAGCTGACAAGAACCCGGGTACCGTTGGCTCCTAGCATGGCCGGCACCGCCCTCACGTCGTCTAGAAATTCACAGATGAAAGGATCCAGTGGAAGACGAAGTCCTTGTTGGAATTGTTTGAAGTAGAAGTGGACAAAGTCTTGGTTATAGTAAAAGTTATCCTCTTCCTTCTTTGTCTTGACTCCATGAAGCCCATATAAGTTAGCTTTGTACTCGGCTTTGTCTACCCCGTACTTGGAGTATAGCTTTTCCAGCATGGGATCCCCGGCTCTTGGGGTCCTCTCTTGCCTTGGTCCTAATCCTTGGCCTCCTCGTCCTCGGCCTCTTCTTCTTCGGGCCAAACGGCCATCGGTTTGTGCTTCATCCATGAAAGCATCAACTATACGAGTAGACGAGGAGGGTTCTCCTTCTCTTCCGTCATATCTGCATAAAGACGAGGAGACAAAATTATTGACCTCGTCCATGGTGATTTAGGACGGGAAGGGAGATTCCCCTCCTCGTCATTTAATAAGGCCGAGGAGGGAGCCGTACCTCTCGGGCGCTCACGTATTTCGCGATCGAGAGGCCGGGTAGAACGGATCGATGTGCTCCATCATCTCGGCCCTATCCTCAAAAACTATAATGTTGGGTGAACCGAGACTCAATCCTATCTATTCTTGTGGAGTCGGGGTATTGGAGGAATAGACGAGTTCGACCATAACCTCTTAACTGCTTGCTTACATCATCCAGTGAGCATCAACCATGGACCTCTCTCTCTACGATAGACCCTCAAATTTCAGGTATGATATCCATAACGGAATCGGGAGAATGGTCCCAAGATCGGAAAGCCATTTCTAAGGGAATCAAAAATAAAAGGGAGTTCATTCAATATTCAAGAAAGTCCATATAAAATACAATGAAAATCAAAAAGTTTGAAGTTTTGAATTGATGAAGAAAAGCTTCATTCTTTAACAATGGAGGTTTGCCAGTTCTTGGTGTGTTCAAGATTCTTCCCAACAAACCCTAAGAAGATGGAAATCAGATTCAAAATGCACAAAAGGGGATAAATTTCATACCTGAGTTTGAAGAGGTTGATGGAATCACAACAGAAAGCTAGCTCGCCGGAAACTGGGTTGAACAAGATCAAGGTCGCCGGAATTACTGTCGCCTGAACCTTGGTAGTTGCTCTCGAGTATTTGGGGTTTGTAAAGAGTAAAATGAGAAAGATTTAGCTTTTTATACCCCTCAATCGGGTTAAACCCATGGGTAAAGTAAACATTCCGGGTCGGGCGCCCCAAGAATTAAATGCGAATTGACGGTTTCAAGGCGTGACAAGACTGGGGGGCCCCAGAATGGCAACCGTCAGTTATATGAAGCGACGCCGAGGACACGTGTCAAAACCGTTCGTATTCCATATGACGAGGATGAGATGACTTTCTACTCGTCCTAATCCGAGCTAGAAAGTCGGGGGCCACTGAACAGTATAAACCGAGATACGAATATGGGTTTGCTCAAGCTGGGCCTAATTGAATTGGGCCATGAATATTATCTAAATAACCAAGTACCAGGGCCGAGTAGGGTCTTCTTCATATGACAAGGAGCGTTTATCTCAGCCTTATAACAACATGTTTGGGCCGGTATGCAGCAAGAGACGAGGAAACTAAAGTTCTTACCTCGGCATTCTCCACCATGACGAGGAAACTAAATCATTTACCTCGGCATATCTCCGTGTCGGCCATTCACCAAATAACGAGGAAGCAGAATCATTCTCCTCGGCCTATTTGCCAAAGGCCGAGGAAAAACATTTGCCTTCCTCGGCGTTCCGGCTAGCAATTTACAATCCTTATTCAACAAGGATTATACAGCCATGATCCAATCAGGATTATACTTATCAAACATCAATTCAAGTCAAACATTGACTCCTTAACAGATATAATTCTATTAGAATTATATCTTATCTCTTTACAAGTTCATTCCAACATGGATTCTATCTATCCATTCCTATAAATACAAGCCCTATGGCTCATTATTCGGTACGTTACTTTTTACATTGGAGAAACTCTGTCAATTTGATTTCTCTAATATCAACCGTGAACTTACTCTCACGCCGGAGGGCCTTTAGCCGGATCCGCCCCGGCTTAGTTTACGTGTTTTCTCTTATTTTCAGGCCTTGCAATCGCCGGAGCATTCAACGCTTGGATTTGGGCTGAATTGACGATTTTGGCATCATCAAAAATCAACTAAAGGAACTCTTCCCATAAAAATTCATACAACAAGCCTATAACGGCTTAAAAGTTTCTTAAGATCTGAATAAACCTTAAGAAATAATAATAATATATTGATAAAATTGTCACAAACCATGACCTAGAAGAGTGTTTATACTCTATAACAATCAAAACCCTTAAGGTACAATAAAACTCACGTAACTGCCACTAAATTACAAAAAAAAAAAAAATTGGCCCCCAAAACACCCACTAAAACACGTTTATTTACCTTAACCTTAAGGAACAATAAAACTCACGTAACTTCTCTTGTTTTGGTTGGTAGGGTTCAATGTCGTTTGTACTAGTAAAATACACAAAATCTAGGGAGAAACGTGTTTCTCCATCCTTTACGGAGAAACGGGTTTTTTTCTCACAACACACAGTCACAAGGGCGACACACACATTTTCTCTCTCTGACCTCTCTCTAAACGCAAACACATTCCAGACCTTCTCTCTCTATACGTTTTCCCATTGCCTTCTTCGCCGGGCTCCCCAAATCGTCTTCCCCACATTATTTCTCCCTCTCCGACCTAGCCCTACCTCCCTAAATCCTCTTCCTCACCGTTCCCCACCATTGACAAACAGATGCCAAGCTCCCTTGCCTCTCTCTCTCCTCTCTCTCTAATCGCTCTAAGCTCCTCACCAAAACCAGTCGCCGGCGACCAAGTTCCCACCATTGACGCTTCCTCTGTTTCCCCTACCTCCAATTACAATCCACCATTAAATTATAGCTGTAATCCGCCTTTGGGCGACGACCTGAAGCATGGTGATGCGGTTGTGAAGCTTTTCAATGGCGTAGGGAGGGTCGATACGCAAACACTGCTTTGAAATTGAGAAGAACGACGATGTTACCACTATCTCTCTGTGCAATTGAAGCTGTTGAACTGGAATTGGTGCGATTGCCTTTGTTTAAAATGCTTCTGGTGGTGTAGAATTTATTTTCTGGATATCCATCCCAAGCCTTCTGGATATCCAGAACCTTTTGAAAGGATATCCAGAACCTTTTGAAAGGATATCCAGAAATTTATTAAATGTTTCTGGATATCATTTTGTAAGTTTCTGGATATCATTTTGTAAGTTTCTGGATATCATTTTGTAATTTCTGGATATCATTTTGTAATTTCTGGATATCATTTTGTAAGTTTCTGGATATCATTTTGTAATTTCTGGATATCATTTTGTAATTTTTGGATATCATTTTGTAATTTCTGGATATCATTTTGTAAGTTTCTGGATATCCAGAACCTTTGAAACTGATATCCAGAACATTTGAAAAAACACGTTTCTTCATAACTTATGGAGAAACGCGTTTCTCAGCTGACCTACTCAAAATACTTCTGTTTGCTAATACTGTTAAGAGCTAAAAATTCTTCTGTTTAGATTTAATCATAGTTTACTTATAATGTTTAGTTATAAAAGTATGTTACTTTTTACTTAATTATAAAAGTTTTAAAGTTTTTAATTATACCTGTTATCCTCTATTTCGCGAGAAAAAAAATAGCACTAAATATACTCACATGCAGTAAGAACACCTTGCTTTGCACATTTTGGGGGGCTTTTGCGGATGACATTTTGACCCATGTTGAGACTGCCGGTGACTCCCCTCTCATTGTTCTCCTGCAATTGATGAAACCAAAATCATATGATGGTATGTGACTTATTTATTTATCTCAATAGGTATATAAGTAAACTTGAGTATATAGAAACAATACTGAACATGTAAACATTCGCTTTCATACAGGAAAAATTTCATTGGTTAATGCCTTCTTTGGAACTAAAATACTTATTCATGCCTTGATTCCTGAGTTTGATGAGCTTAAATGGTATTATTTTGATTATAATTATTATTTTTCAATAACTATTTTTGAAGAAAAAATATGGCTTCATACTGACCAAAAATCTATCAAAAAAATAGGTCATTTATTGGTGATTCAAGTTCATCACAGAAAATTAATGAACTATCATCCACAACCAACAATTGTACTCTTGGTGACTTGAAAGATGGTAATGTTGATATCAAAACAGTGGCTGACCTAAAGTCTTGTATTCAGGTAATGTGAAATAAAAGCATAAACTTAAATTAAGAACAACATACTAATAACATGTCTAATTATATTTGACCTTTGATTATTTCAATAGGATGGATACTATTGGATTGTTGGGCAAATTTTTGAAGTTATCATGGATGGGAGCTAGAATTTCATAAGTTGTCAACGGTGTAAATGTAAGTTATCATGGGAATCTAGCAGATTTAAGTGTCCAGAATGCAATAGAGTTGATCCTAATCCTACCCCAGGGTATAAAGTTAAAGTCTCCATAATTTTTTGGAGATGAGAATGCTACTTTCATGCTTTGGGATGGTGCATGTGACCCATTGATAAAGAAAACAGCAATGCAATTAAAGGAGCAGTATATGAAGGTATATGAAAAAGATACAACACTTTACTTATTTTTCATGCCATTTTTAGTGTAAACTTAGTCTGATTTTTTAATTTTAGGTTTCAAATGATGGAGAGAGTAAAAAGGGCCAGCTATTTTTTCCAGATGAGATAATAGGCTTGGTTGGAAGAAATGCTATTTTTAAGGTTAAGGTGAAGCCAAAAAATCTAAGTGGTAAGGAGAAACTATACTCAGTTGGCATGGCTTGTGATGACAAGGAAATTGTTGACAAATACATGGAAAAAAGCATATCAATTACCAAGGTATGTATGTTTTTATGAACAAACAACGTACTTTAAAAAAAAATGATACTAATCATCGCTTAAAATATTATTAGAGAAAGGATGTTCTAAAGGCATTGAATAAAGCTGGCGTGAAAGTGATTGAGGTAACTTTTACTAAATTATAGATGTTTTTGAATATTATCATAATTCATAACTTTGAATTAAAAAAATAATTGTATCATGGAGGATTCTGTGAGTGACAATGAAGAAAAAACTCCTAACAATGCTGGAATCAAGCGAAGACTTGGGTTTATGGATGATACTGCAACAAGCAGTTTGGTGGGGGATGGTGGATCTGCAACCAAAAGTGAGCCCAGGATTTTGAAGGTAGTGAAGATAGAGAAGAACTGATTTTCAGCATGGTGATTGCTTGAAACTATTTTAAGTAAATTTTAATTACCTGATTTTGTTTTAAGACAACTTTTGTTTAAACCTATGGATGCTTATGAATGCTTATGTTTTTATGTTGGAATATGAATTCCAAGAAGAAAACTATGATTTGTTTCGGTGATTAATGCTTATTTAGTTTTCTATTTTTGTTTTAAAAGTATGGATGAATTCTTATACTACCTCCGTTCCGCTCGAAAAGACACTTTTGGTCAATTTCAGTTAAATTTGACCAAAACATTAGTGCAAATCTAACCATCCGATCGAAATTTTAAATGTTGTTATTGATAAATCATTAAATGATTTATGAATAACAATTTTTATAATTTCAGTCGGATGGTTAGATTTGCACTAATGTTGGGGTCAAACTTAACTTGAATGACCAAAAGTGTCTTTTCGGACGGGACGGAGTATTATGGCAATGTTTTGAATCCATCCCATTGATATTCCAAATTTAATAAAAACTCAAACATTGATAAAAATAACTATTTTTAGTGAAGTATAAATGAGACCATTGAACTGGACCCATGTATATGTCACATATAAAACTCTAAAATCCTAAAAATTAAATCATATGTAAAGAGACTCACAACATTAGTTCATTTTCCAAGGTTAATAGAAAAACTACTTCATACAAAAATTAAATCATATGTAAAGAGAGACTAGCAACATTAGTTCATACAAAATTACTTTTATTGGTGGTGCCAGGTATATGATACAAAATTACCAAGATGCTAGACAACCGAAAGCAAAATTCATAGTTATTATCAGAGTGTTATACCTTAGGGATTCGTTCTGGATTAGGAAACCGCAGGTTTTGTGCATGAAGCACTGACGTTGTGTCATCAACATGTTCTTTTCAAAAATACTCATTTTAATAAAAAAAAGTATTAATATTATTTAATAAAAAAGTATTAATATTATTTAAGAGATAAATGACAAAAAAATATATAATATAATACAATATAATGAACAAACTATGTACTAAAGTACTAGTTTTGTTGCAATTGAATAAACCATAAATGACGCAAAACAGAGGTTGTCGAATGGCGAGCATATCTACGATAGCACTCCTTTGAAATTATGAACTGAAAACTGAACTAAAAAGTATTCACCTTTTTATGATGCTTCCTATACATGGCTGTCCATGTGAGTTTGGAAGGTTTCAGCCGGTTGTGGAAGTACATTTTGCATTTTTAATTGCAAAATGGAACACCTAATGCAATCAAGAGTGAGAATTCACTTCAACAGAAGAAGAGTGAAAAACGTGGAACTTGAAATAGATTGAAGTTGGAAAAGTACCTGAGAATCTGACCGGATAAATCTGATTCTCCTTCCAGGATATATTTTTGCCTTTGAAATGATAAAGCTCTGTCCTGATGTGACAAAATAGAATTTTACATTTAGATTTGGCAGAAATTGCGGAACATGATAAAACTCAACCAAGATCAAGGATCTAGGTGACGGTGAAGATGGGCTGACGGAAATGAATGGCAATCAGAAAATGATAATAAATTCGTCATATAATGATGCCATTAAATACGTTAAATACCATATAACAACATAGGTATCTAGAATATGAGTATTATAATCACGCTAGGAATTGCCAATGCTTAAACAAGCCTAAGCATTTAATTCCCACTTATACTCTGCTTGTCCCGTATATTCTTATGCACAATCCCTAACAAATATTTTAACTTTCGAGCATTAATATTATCGCTAGCATGTTGTTTGATTATGTTATTAGTATCACAGTTATTGTGCTTGTATATTCACAATGATCATTAAACTTAGAAGTTGATGTGGTTGTTCTTGTCCATCCAAAATTATAGCCCGAAAAATGCTCATTGATTATTTTCAAATTGTCCATTCCATTGAATACCCAATTCAAACAGACTACATAATGGAGGGATAATAACCAAAAGAGACAAATGACAAAAAAAATATATAATATAATATAGTATAATGAACAAACTATGTACCGAATTACTAATTTTGTTGCAGCTTTTTTATATTTACTGTCATCTATAATGATTAAAGTTCACATGCTTGCTATAGTTAGTTCCAATGCCTGTCAATTTAATTTTCAAACCAACTCTTTAAATACTGCTTTTGCAAGTAGGTAGACTCTTCAGTTTATACATATAAGAACACATTATTTTTTTCCCTCAATTTTCATTTCAGTTCAAGCTTAACTTCAGTTCAACACATAAAATAAACAATAGCAGTGTATGTGAGATAGTTGGATCAAATCAAGAAAGAGATATTTCATTTATGAAATAGCAATATGAGGATTACAAAGCCAATTACTATCGGCGGTAAGAGAAAGTTTAATGAAGCATCAAAATGTATGTATTTTAATATGTCTGTGAAGTTATAAACTTTTTTATGTATTTTCTGTGCTCAGATTAAAATCAAATATTGTACATGCATCAAGTGTGATAACTATTCTACAACCTGAATAAAAAGATCAAGTTTATTGATGCATACCTTTACTTGGCAATAAAAATTTCGACAAGTCCATTGGCAGTATGAGAGTTCAAAATATTCTACCATGCTTGACATTTTCTTCATAGGCATCATACAGTCCAAGCATTCTTGGAGACAATGAAATTAGTGAATCCTGAGAGAACAAACACAAGTATTTGTATTAGTTTGGTTTACGAACACTTTAGAGCTTGATTTTAATACCACAAGAAATCTAACTGGTGTTGATTAATAGTAATAGCCAAGAGTCGAACAAAATTCCCAATTTGTCAAAAGCATAAAACTAAAGTCTGTGTTGAGTATAGTATAAAAGTTCATATTTCTCGGATACAATTCTTCCCTTTTATGAACCTGTTAGTGAAAATTTAGGAAAATTTTATTGAAATGATAATTAGGCCCATGTAATGAATAATATATAGTCTATTTTGAAAAAAGTGAGTGGGATAAAACAGGGATAAAATGGTACGAAAGGGTGATACGTGATAGTTAATAAAGCGATTCTGTTCTCTATCTCTATGAAAATGTAAATTTTAAAAGTGTAGTAAACTGTGATGAGAACATGGTAAAGTAATCACCTGCGTGTCAAGAATAGTGACAGTAAGAAAGACATATTTCCAGTACTTCTTAAAATCCAAAAAAAGTTATTCATGGGTAAAAGAAATTGATGGAACTAATCATTAGGAAAATTAGGCCAATTAACAGTATTGTATGGACTAATTACAACATATAGAAAGACAAAAAGGGCTAAATATGAAGTCCAAATATGACTTGAACCATAGACAATTGAATCTAGCTTAACAATTGAATTGATATAAACATCCATAAAAGTTCATTTTTCTCGAATACAATTCTGCCCTTTTATGAACCTGTCAGTGAAAATTTATGAAAAGTTTATTAAAATGATTATAAGGCCCATGTAATGAATAATAGATAGTCTCTTTTGGAAAAAGTGGTGGGATAAAACAGGGATAAAATGGTACTAAAGGGTGATACATATGTGTTAATGCCAAATTGAAATGATAATCAGGCCCATGTAATGAATATATATAGTCTCTTTTGAAAAAAGTGAGTGGGATAAAACAAGGACAAAATCAAAGGATAATGAAAAGGATCATATGACCATATCAGAAAACCTTTAGTGGAAAAAGAGACGGAATACAAAAAAACTAAGCTGAATATGTTACTAAATCATCTTGATCCCACATAAAAAGAATCCTGTTATTAGCTGAATTACCTCTTCTATCATGTACGAGTAGTTATTTCACTTACAAGTTCAGAAATTACTTGGAGTCAACTCAACCTTTGTCTCATGGGATCGAAGATGCTCCAACTTAGGGAATGATTTAAAATATAATGAGTAAACAATTGTCGTACAACAACTAGACATACTTTAGTACTAGGAACTAGGAAGATTCGTGGAAGAAAACATTTAAGGTACATGATGGCAGAATAAAAAACATAGCCCGAACTTATTCTAAATGAGAAGTGCATAAATCTGCCTTTGTAACCTAGGGCAAGATTAAGTGTTATACGTGTAATGACCTTGCATGAACAAGGAATTCGACTATTCGAGCTATGGTTTTTTCTTTGTTGAAATAGCAAACACATTAATCTCTGCAAAGGTGCAAGATTTCAACATATGACCATTTTCAAGAATTTTTTTGTACAAAAATGAATGTTAATTTTTGTACAAAAATGAATGTTATTTTTTTGTTCTAACTCAAAAGATTTCAACATAGGATTTAGTAACATATTCAGCTTAGTTTCTTTGTACTCAAACTCTTTTTCCACTAAAGGTATTATTTTGATTATAGTTATTATTTTTCAATAACTATTTTTGAAAGCAAATGTTACTTCCATACTGACCAAATATTTATTGAAAAATTTTTAAAAAATATATATAATTTTAAAAAAAATAAAATATCCGAGTAAACATCTTTTAAGCCATCAAATATTTATTAAAATTTTTTAAAAATATAATTAAAAATAAAATAAAATATCAAGTTTTCACATCAAAATCAAAGAACTTAATCGAGTAGACATCCCATTACATAATTACTGAATATTAAAAAAATCATTTTTCTTTAGATTTATAAATAAATGTCAAGATATGTAGTTATTATTTAGATCTATATAAAAATTGTAAAAAAATCGGATCCATATAAAACAAAAAACCTTATAATCAGATCTGAGTTTAGATCTTAAGAAATTTGCAAAAAATAAAAAAAAATAAATCAACAAGTTTTTAATCGATCCGGGTAATTTGACATTATTCTACATGGATACACTTATACAAGAACAAAATAACGATTGAATTAGCATTGTTGTAGAATAAAAATGGAACAAAATGAAAGGATTATTGAAAATTACCATAAATGAAAAGGTGCTCTGAAATTATTGTATCAATGAGCTCGAATTTGAATGCTTTACCCAATTAATGTCGCCGGATGACATTGTTTTTAGAGAGAGAATGGAGATGGAGCGGCGTTTTTAGAGAGAGAGAATGAAGATGGAGAAGCGTTTTTTAAAGAGAGAATGGAGATGGAGCGACACTGTTAATAGGGGAAAAGAGATGGGGGTGTACGAGAGGGAGTAATATCTAGGGTTGAAGAAATATTTTATTTATATGACTAGTTATTAAGGCTTCTTTTATATAATATATTTGATGGGCTTTATCTTTGAAATGGGTTAAATTTGGCCCAAATGTAAATGGTCTTTCTAATAAGAGTGTAAAATAGGTTTGAATTATTAATGGACTTTAGCATAATTATTTTTTAATGTCAACATTTATTTGAAAAATAAACAATCAAAAAAATCATTTATGTCAACTCTATTTTTTAAAACTAATATATGTCAGTATATTTATATTTGAAATTTAAATTATAATATAATATATGTATATATATTAAAATTATTTTATCCGAATATTTAATTCTCAAATTAAAATGTAGAAAATTTTTCGCCGCAAGTGAATGTATCAGGAGGTGGAGGTGAAAATTCCCGTTGTATTTCTTTTGGTCAAACATCATCTAATATAACCAACGGTATATGATAATACTTACTGTTTCTTTGTAACTTTGTTATTAATGTATTTATATATTTTTCAACATGATATTTTTAGTAGATTAAATTTCATTCATATATCTTTTATGTTTGGTTTATTTGTTTAAATAATTTGTCAAAAATAAATATTTACATTTGAAATGCATAAAATGTTTCACAAAAATTGGACAAAATAAGAAGCCGAGGTGAAACTAATCGGTTCATTTTTTCCGGTCAACCATTATCTAATTTAACAAATGGTATGATAACATTAAGTATTACTTGAATTGATATTTTGTCCAATCCTTTATATGTATTAATTTTTTATGTCAATATTAATTTCTATTTTTCTTACAATTTTTTGTAGGTCAAACTACTTCAACTGTAATTGACCTTACCATTGATGAAGGTTCTCCAAATTGCATGAATAAATGTAAATTTATATTATAATGTGTTCATAAATTTATAATACATAATATATTTATAATACCTTTTAATTATGTTTATCATTTAATTTATATCAAATCAATGACAACAACAACAGTGACTTCAACCGGTATGAATTCGAAAAATCAACATGTTGGATCAAGTTCGGGACTAAAATCAATTGAAAAAGGAATTAGAAAGCGTAAAGGTATTAAAAAATGTACTCTCTCCGTCCCAGCCCACTTAGGATTTTTTGAAATGGCACGGAGATTAAGGAAAAGGTAAATGTTGTGAGTGTAATTTAAAAATAGGAGAGAGAATGAGTGGAGGGAATAGTAAATTATAATGGTGTTGTGAGTATTAAAATAATGAAGGAGAGAGAATGAGTGGAGAGAATAGTGATTTAAGGTTTCCATTTTGGGCCGTCCTTAGTCGGGTGGGACGCCCAAAATGGCAAAAAGTCCTAAGTCGGCCGGGACGGAGGGAGTATATTTTTTTAAATTTTTATTAAAACAAAAAAGTGTTGGGTCATTAGATTGCTTTCTAATTATATTTATTTTTATATTAAATTATTTTTCTGTATTTTTAGTTATATTTTTTCCTCCTACAGAATTTGGCTCGGTTCAATCAACAATTATAAGTGACTTCCGTGAAGCGAGTTTGGTTCAAGTTACGGAGTTAAATTTGCTCCAAAAAAGAACCCGAAAGCGAAAAAATATTTATTTTTAAATAAAAATCATTTAACTTTTATATATTTTCATTTGTTTATAATTTAATTTTATCAATTCAATTTAATAGGCGCATTTATTCCTCCAATACCATTTAACGACAAAGACATGGATACAAATTCTTATTTTACTAAAGGTACATTTTCTAACATATATTTTTCTTATCATGCAAAGTATGATTATATTTTTTGAGCAATTGTTCTTATGTTTTAATATACATACAGAGAGAGTATATGGACTTTGGTGATCCTTCAAACAAATGTCCACACTGTAATGCATACTTTTGGTTTGGAGAGAGATTGAATAAGAGATTCAAAATGACTTTGGATCCAAAATATTCGGGATGTTGCATGAATGGAAAAGTTCAACTACCTCCGATGCCTAATCCCCCGTAGTTGTTCAAGTATTTGTTATATGGTCAATCGGATAAAAGTAGCATGTTTAAAGAAAATATTTGATCATATAATATGATGTTCTCATTCACTTCTATGGGAGGTAAAATTGATCATGGCATCAATAAGGGGAATAGTCCTCCTGTTTTCAAATTATATGGTCAAAACTACCATTATATTGGTAGTCTTTTACCTACTGAAGAAAAGCCTCCTAAATCTACTCAGTTATATATTTACGATACGGAGCATGAAGTTGAAAACAGAATTACTTGCATTGGATAAGTAAATATGAATATTTTAAATTTAATGTCTCTTATTAATGTCTCATTTTAATAGTATGATACATTTTTTTTACTATTTTCTTATATAGGGATGATCAAATTCGAAAATGTTTACATGAGGAAATTGTGACCGACTTGAAGAATATTCTTGATGAGAATAACGTTCTTGTGAAATCATTTAGAATGGTTCGTGATTCACTACGTGAAGGGAATGAAAGCAATATTAGACTAAAGCTAATTGCTAGAAGAAAGACTGATGGTCGATGTTATGATCTACCACATAAAGATGATGTGGCATTGTTATTGGTCAGTGATTTTGATAATGTAATTGGTGAAAGAGATATTGTTATTGAGACGCCCATAGGATTGCTACAACGAATTACGGAGCTTCATCCTTCTTATTTAGCTTTGCAATATCCTTTGCTATTCTTTTTCGGACAAGATGGTTATCGCGAAGATATTTTTATGAGAAATGTCCAAAACGAATCAACAAATGGCAAACGCTATAAGTTGAGCATGAGAGAGTATTTTGCGTATCGAATGCATGAAAGAGAATTCGAATCTGACAACCTTTTTAAATCTAAAAGATTGTTTCAACAATACCTGGTAGATACATGGACCATGGTCGAAACTGGACGTTTGACTTTTATGAGGTTACATCAAAAGCAGCTTCGGTGTGAAATGTATAATGGTTTAACTGAAGCTCTTGCCAAGGGAGAAGGGAACCCTTCAAGTCGCGGCAAAAGAATATGCATGTCATCTACTTTTATTGGTGGTGCTAGGTATATGATACAAAATTACCAAGATGCTATGGCCATATGCAGATGGATTGGTTATCCGAATTTGCTAATTACATTTACATGTAATCCAAAATGGCCTCAGATTCAGCGTCTTCTACAGAAGGATAACTCGCAAGAAGAAGATAGGCCTGATATTATGTGCAGGTTGTTTAAAGCCAAGTTAGATGATTTGATGGATGATCTAGAAAAGAAACAAATTTTCGGTCCAGTCTTAGCATGTATTAATATATTTTATATTCATGTTTTTTTTTCTAAAGTGAATATTGTGATCTTATCTCATTTTTATTTAAACTTAATCTTTACAGTTATTTACACGATTGAGTACCAGAAACGTGGTTTGCCGCATGTTCATATCATTTTATGGCTAGGAAATGATGATGATTGCTCTGTGGTTGATAGAATTGAAAGTATAATTTCTGCTGAGATTCCAGATCAAACTACTCAACCGCATTACTATAACGCTATGAGGGATTTGATGTTGCATGGTCCTTGTGGTAAAGCTAGACATAACTCGCCCTGCATGGTAAAGGGTCGTTGTACCAAATATTTTCCAAGGATGTTTAGTGAGGTGACTTTCATTGATGAAGATGGATATCCGATTTACAAGCTCCCAGATAATGGTCGTACTATAGAAGTAAAGGGCGTACATCTTGACAACAGATATGTAGTTCCTCATAGTCCTGAGTTGTTAATGAAATATGGGGCTCATATCAATGTTGAGTGGTGCAATCAGTCAATCAAATATCTTTGCAAGTATCTAAGCAAAGGACAAGACAAAGTTACTGCAACTTTTTGTAAGACATCAATGATGATGGAAGCAAGTCTGAAGTTGACGAGATAAAGAATTACTTGGATTGCAGATTCATAACACCTTGTGAGGCTGCTTGGAGATTGTTGGGTTATGAAATTCATCATAGAAATCCTTCGGTTGAAAGATTGTCTTTTCATCTTCCAAGTCAGCAAAACATTGTTTTCTCTGATAATGATAAAATTGATCAAGTCTTAAATCCTCCAACTTCAAGAGAAAGTATGTTTATTGCTTGGATGGAAGAAAATAAGAAATATAGCGATGTAGCCAAAACTTTAACTTACGCTGAGTTTCCCACGAAATTTGTTTAGGATCAAAGAGAAAGAAGGTGGGAACCGAGAACTCGCGGCTTCAAGATTGGATGACTTTTCTTCGTTGCTCCTGGACAAGGTGAATTGTATTATTTGATAACCTTGCTAAACATTGTTCGAGGACCAACTTCTAATGAGGAGATTATACGTGTTGGCAAACAGCAGTATAACTCTTTTAGAGAAGCATGTTACGCGTTGGGACTGCTTGATGACGACAAGGAGTATGTTGATGGGATTAAAGAGGTCAGTCAATGGGGATCTGCTGCTTGCGTGAGAAATATGTTTGTCACACTATTGATTTCAGGATCATTATCACGCCCGAAGTATGTCTGGTAAACGTGCTTGGAATATTTGTCAGAGGATATTGTTTACATGCGTAGACTTCTTTTAGATCATCAAGGTAACGCATCTAATTTTATTAAATACACTACATTATATTTTTTAAGTTACTCTATTATTAGTAATTATTTTATCCGTAATTAATATAAATTCTTCAACAATTTTATAGGATTGGAACTCAGTAAGGAAGAACTTGAAAATCATACTCTCTTGGAAATCGAGAAACTCTTACGTAGCAGAGGAAAAAGCCTTCGTGATTTTCCTGATATGCCTTACCCAAATAATTTTGATCCATCAATGTTCAACAATAGCATGATTTTAGAAGAGTTGAACTACGATAGAGATTCATTGGATGTCGAGTGCAAGAGATTATTGGCATTATGTACATAAGAACAGATAAATGCATACAATGCTATTATGCATGACATTGATCTTGACATTGGAGGAGTTTTCTTCTTGTATGGAACCGGATGAACAGGGAAAATATTTTTGTGGAAGATTCTTTCCTCTGCTTTACGATCTAAAGGTGAAATTGTATCGAATGTGGCTTCAAGTGGCATAGCTTCACTTTTGCTCCCTAATGGTCGTACTGGTCATTCCAGATTTGGTATCCTTTTAACATTGGTTGAAGATTCAACATGTAATATAAAGCAAGGTACTCCTCTTCCTGAGCTTATTGTCAGAACTAAGCTTGTCATCTGGGATGAAGCTCCAATGGTTCATAGGCATTGTTTCGAAGCTCTTGACAGGAGTTTAAGGGATATAATGAGGTTTAAGAATCCAGATAGCTTAAATCAACCATTCGGCGGGAAGACAATTGTTATGGGTGGAGACTTTCGTCAGATACTTCCAGTAATTTCGAAAGGTACCAGGCAAGATGTTGTTATGGTCACAATCAATTCTTCATATTTATGGTTTCATGTCAAAGTTTTGAGACTTACCAAGAATATGAGACTTCAAGCTATGGACAATGATGAAAGTGGAATTGAGCTTAAGGAATTCTCAGATTGGATACTGAGTATTAGAGATGGTACTTACGGTGATGATAATGATGGTGAGGCAACAATTACTATTCCCGAGGACTTGATTGTTAGTGCATCAGACGATTTGGTTCAATCTATTGTTGAAAGCACATATCCCAAGTTTACTGAGCATTTTAATGATCCTGATTATCTATAAGGAAGAGACATTCTTGCTCCAACACTTGATGTTGTTGAGAAGATAAATGATTACATGGTCACTTACAACCAGGCAGAACAAAGAACTTATTTAAGTTCTGATTCTATTTGCAAATCCGAGAGTAATTCCAGTTTCTTTGCTGACATTCATTCGACCGAGTTCTTGAATACTATCAAATGTTCTGGATTGCCCAATCATGAACTCCATTTGAAGATCGGTACACCAGTGATGTTGTTAAGAATTATTGATCACGGTGTAGGCTTGTGTAATGGGACAAGATTAATTATTACAAGACTCAGAAATCATGTTGTGGAAGCAAAGATTCTAAATGGTTGTAACACTGGAGATAAAGTGTTTGTTCCAAGAATTTCATTAACGCCATCAGATATACGCTTGTCATTCAAGTTAAAAAGATGTGAGTTTCCATTGGTTGTGTCATACGCAATGACAATTAATAAAAGTCAGGGTCAATCTCTTTCCAATGTTGGCATCTTCTTGAAAAGGCCTGTATTTAGTCATGGACAATTGTACGTTGCGTTGTCGAGGGTCATAAATCGACATGGGTTGAGGATACTAATGTGTGATGAAGATGCAAACGCCACCAATGAAACGACAAATGTTGTCTATAAGGAAATTTTTCAGAATTTGTAATATTGTTTAGTATTTGATATACTTATATAAGTGACTCTTTCATTAATCTCATGTTTCTTAATTACATGAAAGTTCATTACAATATGAACTTTTTTGGTTGGGTTCCTATTTATGAAAAAAGCATTTTGTCGTGCATTTTAACGCACAGGTGGCATACTAGTTACCTATAGAGTGAGGTACTCTTCCTGTCTCTATCTATGGTCATTTGGTTGTTGAATAAAGTGCCATTTTCTAATGTCCGCGGTTTTAGTGCTATTATTGCTGCCTTTGACTCCTAACTAAAGTTTAGAATGGCGGCCTCCGCTACCGAAAATGATTTCAACATGACCCCTCCAATTATGGGGACCTAACAAGATTCCGAATACGATAGATTTGCTATACAGTACTATGGTGTAGTGGACGGTGTGAATGGACTTGGTGATGATACTACCAATAATTGAGCTCGGTTGACCATTTCAAAGTTTTGATTTCACGAATAATAATTTGGATTGGTCGTCCACCTCATACTTACAAGATGAACACCATAAACTAAGCCGAGGGCTTCTCCTTCTAAAGCCTTTCGGTGTGGGAGTACGTACACATTATATGAAAAAGCTCAAACAGTATTGAAATATCTTAAAGGTAGAAAAATGGCTTACTTAACCTCCAAGATACATGCTATATATATAATCTCATAAAGTGTTGTGACGTTATCATTGCCATCTTGGATCACATGACATGTGTCCTCACTTGGTTAGTCCCAAAATAATTTATCCAACTACACCATTTCTGCATGTGGGATTATAGAACGACAAAATGAGAGATTTGTCTCTTGTTTTATCTGGTCAATATCTTTGTGTGTTAGAGTTGGTTTGTCTTTTGTCGAAAACCGCTATAAATGTTCCAGATAGATTGGGGCGAGACCACCATTTCTCTAGAGCTTTTGATCTCGCTATACTTTGCCTTGACGTTTATCAAGCCCGTTTAGTCTGAGGCGAGATTACCCAATCACCATAGTCGATAATCTCGCTCCATCTTTGCCTTGGCAAGCATTAAATCCTAGGTAATGAGGTGAGATTACCATTTCGACAGAGTCAATGATCTCGCTTTTCTCACCTTTATCTCATCCTTGTTTAATTTGAATGGGTGAGATCACCATTTTGCCAGATTCAATAATCTCGCTCCATAACCTTCATCCAATTATTGAATATGTTTCATTGCAATTTTTCTTTATTTATCCACGTGGTTGCCACATGTCGTTGCGGAATGGGCTCCACTTTGACCTCCAACCTGACAGTTTGACTATTTTAGTTGTCTATTCCACGTACACATCAATTTTGTTGCTGAGTTATACATGGTCCCTACATTTTAGTTGACAATTATATCACTTTATATTTATGCAAATCAGTAGCCCCTTAGTTAATAATTTTGACCATTTATGGTCCTGTTGTGAAATTCATTTTGCCTTTGTGTGAAGTCGCCTGACCCACATCTATATTTGAATTCGCCTGACCCACATCTATATTTGAATTCGCCAGCTGGTGTTAATAAGCTGGATGGATCTCGCGTTTTCATCTTGGATTGTCGCTTACTTTTTGCCACGTGTTGAACTGACACGACCTTTAATAGGCAACATCCTTCGATAACCGTAACAATAGTTGTAAAGTTGAAATTTAATGACAGTTTTTTGGCTCCCAAAACCGTAATGATGAAACGGTTAGTGATGTCTTTTCATCTTGTGACTCTTCACATCAAGGGGGTTTAAAACGCAAGACCCCACAACTTCATTTTCACTTTCACCTCTCTTTCCCTTCTTCTTTTCCGGCGAACGAACACTTTAACAGGTAAACCTCAAGATCCAACACATTTTCCTCTGTTTTAAACCAATTAAACCATTCCAACATCAAATCTGAGTTCTAGGAAGGGTTTTGGGAGATTTCAAGCATTTATTTGAGAGCTAGAGACAAACTTTTGGTTTCATCCATTTTTTCTGTTGAACTTTAGCCGTAATCTTCTTGGGTTCATTTCATTTCTTGATTTTCAAGTAATCCTCCTTCTTTTCTTTCTTTTATAGTTGTAGATTTCCTTTATGGATATGGCCCGAACGAAACAATGTGCTAGGGATACAAAATTTGGGCAATGGAAAAAATCAAAAGGGTTTTATAGGCGTGAGAGGGGTAATTGGGTTAGGTTAACCATCATTGAATTAAATACCCTACTAATAGCTGAGGGAGCAGGGACAGTTGTACTAGATTATTTAAAGATTCAAGGGCCCACATACCTCCCATCTTCTCATGTTTCCATGTTGGGATTTTTGGATAGGGAACCCTTTTGTAAACACATATACAAAGAGGCGGGTTGTCCTCTGGGTCCTGAGACTTATAGTTTAAGCATTAGTGAAGAGTGAACTAAGAGTGATGAGCCTATTGATACAGATGAAGATTACCACATTGTGAATGACGTTAATAATGTGTTTTACAGACAAATCCATGTCGGAGGAGGCGAAATGCAAGGCCAAGGCTCAAGCAGAGCAAGTAGTTCACATTCGATTGCGCGAGATCCAGATGCGAGGAGCATCTCGCGGTCTTTTGATTGGATCGAGTTCCTCCATTGACCCTACTGCCTATCATCTCGCCCATTATCATGGACCTCTGGACCTGAATGAAATGGAGAAAGCGTCGGGATGTAGTCATAGCCTATCCCTCCCAGGTTAAATTTGGACTGCGACTTCCCCTTGACCGCTTCATTTGCTATTTCCTTAGTGAACTGTCTGCAACTATTATGGACCTCCATCTAAATATTATTAGGATTATTTCCTCTTTTATTGCGGTTTGTAGAGGACAACGCCATGAGCCTACCATTCCACTTCTAATGGAATACTTCGATGCCATGAAAGTTCATTCCGCCGATGACCATAAAGTCACCTTCAGGACTAGTACAAAGAATAAGCTGTTGATTACAGGACCCAATAAAATCCATCATCTATATGATAACCCTATTGCCATTACCTCCAGTTGCGGATGACATCATCCCGTTGCCTTGTTTTCTTTAATCACTTAACTTAGAACCAAATCTCCCTTAAGTCTTGAAGCTAAAGCTGATTTCACTAGGACTTTGTCTAGATATGGTAATAAGGCTTTATTTTCTTGGAGATTAATTCTGCAAGATGAAGATATTATAAGACGAGTTGGGATTTTGCCTAGCCTGGTTGGGGGAGTGGCTCTTATAATTCCATTTGGGTACCCTATCTCTTTTGATGGATGAGTGGTTCATGACCACGGTGTATTTACGTCCAACTGTATCCCATGTCATGGAGTTGTGAATGTTTGTGCCTCCATTCATATGCTTGCGGGGATAATTTGATTTCATAGCTCTTTTCATTTTTTCCACTTCTCAACTTATTGGATGGAAACTCTTTAATGACATTATTTTTCGTTGAATTTGCAGACTTTGATAACATGGATCTCTCTGCACAGAATGCTGCTCACGTAGCAAAATTGAGGACTTGAAAGGAATTGTTGCTAAAAAAGCTCCCCATACGCATTGAGGAGATGCCTGAGACCGCAAATATAGCTCTTCTAGTTTCTTCTAATGGGAAAGATACCGAGGCCATCTCCTTAGAGAAGGCTGATTCCGCGACAGTTGGGAAGGCGCAAAGAAGATTTCACTTTAAAGTCTCCAAGTTTGTTGGAGCTAAACTTTGAGTTTCATGCAGATGTTGAAAGTTTGGAAAAACTAACTGCTGAGATAGCAGATGTGCCCAAGCTAAAGGGATTTGACATAAAAATTCGTGACCCCGTTAAGATCTCTTTTGGAGCTGGAGCCTTGTCTAGGCTGTGCGATTTGGACCATATCGTGTCTCTGGAAAATGAGGAGCTTTCCTCCTTGAAAAGTTACTTCGGCCAGATGGCCATTGAGGTATCTTTTCCTTTGCCCCTTTTCTTTCTCGCTTATTTTTCTTTCGTTCATATTTTGACTTATAATATTTTTATCTTCTTGTTTCCCAGATGAATATCACAATTCTGAAAGCTTTTGATAAATTTTATGAGAAGTTAGGAAATGTTTCTAGTGATAAGGTTGCATGGGAGAGGGCTTGTGAGAGGGAGAAGAGCGAGAAGCACAAGTGCAAACATGATTTGCTATCTTTTGAAGCTGCCAACACTGAGCTTTCTAAGAAGTTGGCAAACGCAAAGAAGGGAGCTGAAGCTTTGATGAAACAATGGGATAAGTTTCTTTTGGAGAAGGTGAAGACTTAGAAGACCAACACCGAGCTCAAAAATCAAATCATTGATACGAAAAATGTGCGAAAAGGAGCTGAGGAGGCGAAGTTAGTTGTCGAAGTCGCCAAAAATGAAGTTGAACTCGCAAACGCCAACCTTCTTAAGGAATGCAAGTCTCCAAGCTCGCATCAAGGAGTTGTAGTGAATTGCTGAAGTCGCCAGGGAAAGCGGTGTACATGAATACAAGGCTTCTGAGAAGTTTCAAATTGATGCTGAAACTAAAACTTTTGATCTTCTCCAGCGATTTGCTTTTGTGACTGGGCGGAATGCTCTGGGTGATGGGGTACCCAAGGAAAAGGTGGTCAAGTGGTTGTCTGAGCCAATGTATGGCGATATGGCTAAGCTTATACATTCACTGCTTCCCTTTATTGAGAGAGATATGAAAGAGCTTGCCCAGTTTGATCGCGAGATGGGTAATCCAGTTTGGAAAGAGACTCCAGTTGAGATGGATAATGCGCATGACTCCTTCCTTGACGTCTCCTATGAAGTTGAACATAAAATTGCTAAGAAAAAACAGTCGGTTGCTCAAGAGCGAGCTGCTGCTGCTGCTGCTTCTTCTTCTTCTTCTTCTTCTTCTTCTTCTTCTTCTTCTTCTTCTTCTTCTTCTTCTTCTTCTTCTTCTTCTTCTTCTTCTTCTTCTTCTTCTTCTTCCTGAATGATTTAATTTCTATTGGGGCCTACTTGCCAATCTATAAACAATTTTCGTTCATTTTTTATTCGTGGTGTCACGGTTTGCAACTTGTGTAGACACCCCATTCTAAACCTATCGTGGCGGAGTTATACCACTCTAAGTCTCGCCTTTGGTTTTGGAGTAGAAATCCACAATTTTGTCATGTTTCGTTATGTTTTGACTAACGGGCTTTAGTTTGGACTAAACTGCTGAAATTACCCGGATCTGGCTGCGCGGACCTGGCATCTCGCTGCTTGGTCGGGAGGTGTCGATGCGTTTATTTGGAGGAGTTGCCACACCGTTTTGATATAGCCCAAAACATTGAAAAAAGGCTTTGTTTAAAAAAGGTTGTTGTGTGATGAGATTTTGAGTTCGGAGGTCAGGTTACGCCTCGGGAAGAGAATAGTAGAGCTCACCCAAGTCACCTCGTATACACGAGTCTTTTGATACCCCTCTTTCTTTAAAATTTATGTGTGTGTGTATGTGCTTTTCAAAAATGCATGCTGAATATGATGTCTACATTGTATGCTATGTATTGAAATAAATTGAAATAGTACTGGAAGGAGGCCTTACCAATGTTGGTTTGTGTCTATCTTCCACTTGGGAATAATGCTCCGAGTCAGACCAGGATTGTTTCGGGATGTATCGGTGTCTGCGGACAGAGCTTCGGCGTTCCTCGGGAATGCTAGGTATGTCTGCGGACAGAGCTTCGGCGTGCCTCAGGATCGCTGTGTGGATTTGGGCAGAGGTTCGGCGTGCCTCGGGTTAGCTGTGTGTTCTCGGGCAGAGGTTTGGCGTACCTCGGGATTGCTGGTTATACTCGGGCAGAGGTTCGACGTGCCTAGAGATGTTTGGTTGTGCTCGAGCAGAGGTTCGTTGTGCGTCGGGATGCCTCGAGATTTGCCGGCGAAGCTTCGGGATGGACCAGAATGGCTCGGGATGGACCGACAGGACTTTGGAATGCGTCGGAAGCACCTCAGGGTGGCTCAAGAGCATCTCAAGAGCGCTCAGTAGGGCTTCAGAGCGCCTCGGGAGGGCTCGGAAGGCCCCGAGAAGGATCGAAAGGGACCGGGATTGCCTCTAAGGGCTGAGAGGGGGAGCCTGAAGGCTGAGGGAGAGAGGAGAGAAGAGATGAGTGAAGAAAATGAGAGGGGGAGCCCTCTATTTATAGGCCTTAAAAATATGCAAACATGTCCGTGCGGACATGTATGTTATTACCAATTTTTTGGTTTTCTAAGATTTAAGGGAATCTCGTGGGCTTTAAGGGGATTTTTTAATTATTATGTCTAGGTGCAAAAGTGTTCGGGCGGACAATTCCTGCAGGCTAGACTTTTTCGTAATTCCCAAAAAGTCCTTCTGCTTTAGTTTATCCCAGAAGGGTCCTACCTTGGTTTGGTTGGTAGTTTTGGGGGTTTTGAAGGTTTCGAGTGTTTAGGATCACGTTTGTGTGAGTCCGCGGTGTTTTTCGTGTGTCGGATGGGGAGCGATCCGAATTGGGGGTACTTACAGAAGCCCCTCGGCGACGTCACTTATGAAGGAATTGGAGTCGTCGATAAAGATAAGGGTCCTGATCTGGATCGCTTGTTGGGAGATGGAAGGTGATCGTGTTGGTCGAGATGTGAGGATGTTGTGGTGTCCTAAGGTGACATAGATGTGTCGGTGTCCTAAGGTGAGGCAAACGTGTCGGTGTCCTAAGGTGACCGTTTAGGTCAGATGGCTGGACCCTTTGACGGGATTCCTACGTATCCCAAGTGGGAATCAAGCTTGATCGTAGTTCGTGTGTGATGTGAGTTTTTCATGTATGAGGACGTGGTGGTGTCCTCTGACTGAGTATTTTGTGAGGACGTGGTGGTGTCCTCTGACTGAGTATTTTATGAGGACGCGGTGGTGTCCTGGCGGCGGACGTGGTGGCATCCTGTGATGTTTGTGACCTCTTGGGTAGGCTGTAAGGACGTGGTAGTCTCCTAAGGTGACCGCTTGAGTCGGCTGTGAGGACGTGTGGTGTCTTAAGGTGACCGCTTGGGTCGGTTGTGAGGACGTGGTGGTGTCCTAAGGTGGCCGTTTGGGTCGACTGGCTGGACCCTTTGACAGGATTCCTACGTATCCCAAATGGGAATCAAGCCTGATCGTAGTTCGGAAGATTTGGCAATCTTACAAAAAGGTGTGTAATCTTACAAGAAGATAGGTAATCTTACGAAAAGATGGTTTTATGTTGTATCGAGGATGTGACAGCGTCCTCTGACTGTGGTTGTGTCATGTGCAAGGACGTAATGGCGTCTTCTAACTGTGGTTGTGTCGTGTATGAGGACGTGATGGCATCCTCTGACTGTGGTTGTGTCATGTAACAGGACGTGATGGCGTCCTCTAATTGAGGTTGTGTCGTGTATGAGAACATAATGGCATCCTCTGACTGAGGTTGTGTCGTGTACGAGAACGTGATGGCGTCCTCTGACTGAGGTTGTGTCGTGTACGAGGACGTAATGGCGTCCTCTGACTGTGGTTGTGTCATGTATGAGGACGTGATGGCGTCCTCTGGGTGAGGTTGTGTCGTGTACGAGGACGTGATGGCATCCTCTGACTGTGGTTGTGTCGTGTATGAGGACGTGATGGCGTCCTCTGACTATGGTTGTGTCGTGTACGAGGACGTAATGACGTCCTCTGACTGAGGTTGTGTTGTGTATGAGGACGTGATGGCATCCTCTGACTATGGTTGTGTCATGTACGAGGACGTGATGGCGTCCTCTGACTGTGGTTGTGTCATGTACGAGGACGTGATGGCATCCTCTGACTGAGGTTGTGGGTGGGGATGAGTCGGTGTCCTCAGCCGGGGATGAAAGTGATTGTGCCTTGAGAGGAAGGCATTCGTGCCTTAAGTGTTTTTAATTTTGGGAGGCGTGCTTGCCTTCTGCTTTGATTTTGGGAGGCGTGTTTGCCTTGTGCTTTGATTTGTGTCCACTGGGGAAAAGTTCGGGCTTACGATGGCTGCCGGGGGAATGACTTGTTTGTTGTGAAGTCATTTGTGCCTTAGGATGTGTGTTGGAAGGCGTTTGCGCCTTGGATTTTGTGTGTGGAGGCGTTTGCGCCTTGGGATTTGTGTTTGGAGGAGTTTGTGCCTTGGGATCCGGACTTACGATGACAGCCGGTGTTCATCTGCTGGGGATACGTGGTCTTGTACGGGTTTGCAAGGATTACCGTTTGACTTTTGTCTGCTAGGGAAGGGAGTTCGGGCTTACTTTGATGGCCGGTGTTATTTTTGTGTTTTGTGTTTTGGAGGCCTTTGGGCCTTGGGGTTTGTGTTTGAAGGCATTTGCGCCTTGGGGTCCGGACTTACGCTGATGGCCGGGGTTTGTTTTGCCGTTTAGTGGGCGAGATCCGGACTTACGATGACGGCCGGGGTTTGTTTTGTTGGTTTAGGGACCAATCTGCGTTGATTTTGCTGGAAATGGCCTTTGGACGTCCAGGGGCAAAGATTATAAGGGCAAAAGGGGGATTTTGCTTGGGCTGCAAAGGTGTCCGCGCGGATACATTTTGCATGCAAAGATGTCCGCACGGATACATCTGCAAATCTGGTTTTCTTAACCAGAATCAGATTTCCAGCTGTTTTGGACAAATTTCAACAATTTAATTTATCTTATCAATGATGTTTGGGCACAAATGGAATATAATTCACAAGCCAAGATGAACACGAGGATGTAACGAGGAAAACCTTTGAACAAATGCTCGCAGGGAAAAACCTCAGGAGGCTTTAGGGAAAGCCTACCTTAACCAAAATATGTTATTGAATTTAGTAGCTTGAGAGTACAAAGTGCAGTATGAGAGTAGAAGAGAGTGTGTAACGTGAATACATGTGCGTTCTAGAGGTAATATATATACATGAATGTAACCAAAAACAACAACTTGAATGCCATTGTTGATATTTCGCCTAGAATCTCACCATTTATTGATGATGACCAACCGTTATCCTTTTGGTTGATAAACGGATTTGTTATGTCGTCGCTTGACCAAGTCCAAATGGTCATATGAGTGAGTTATTTATTCATAATTCTGTTCCTGAAAAATAGGAAATATACATCAAACAATTTCAAGGCGTTAGTCCAAGAAGTAAGTCAAGACGTTACCTCAAGGTGGTTGACCAAGATGTAGAACATGTAAAGTGATTTGTTGGGGTGAAACAATTGCCCCAAAAATATTGAGGCTTTTCCATGCTGAATACGGAAAGTTTTATGATTTTGTCAAGAGTATCTTCGTGTGACGGTTGAAAGGAAGTTGTGGAGTCATAATAGAAATCAATAATCGTCATTCTCGGATGGCCCTAATAACAGCAATAAATCTCTTCGAATCCTTTCCATGCCGGTGTATTTCCATATATTATGGCAAGATCATCCCTAGAAGGCGCAGTCTTTCTCATTATTCACCCAAATTCAAAGTGCAAGTTCTTCAGCATCTGTTTCCAAAAACAATTGATTTGGTGAGGATTTATCCACATAAAGAGATTTTTGGTTTGTAAGGACTCATAAGAGTCAGCACATTTAGGTTTTTTAGAGATGTTGGGTTGGTTCAACATCTTAGATTCGCTGGGCGTTTTGCCTCTTTCCTTTGATATTTTAACCTTGGTGATGCTTGGATCATTGTTTCTCTGATTATGGGCTCTTTGTTGTTCATTGGTAACATGTAAATGTCACAACCGCTTGACGGAGATAACATGTCAATGTTATAACCAAGTTGAAAAGACAACATGTAACAATTTTGTGACCAAGTTGTAAAGATAACATGCAACGATGTTATATCCGGTAGAACGTAGTTCTCAAATGGTGAGAAAACGTGGGCCCAGGTGGGGTTATGATAACCGGTAGACTTAGAAAAGATGTAAAATCTTTTAGACCGTAGAAGGTGAATACCTTAACGTGCGCCAAGGCGGGGTTATGATAATCAAAAACTTAGAAAAAATGTATGATCTTTTAAGCCATAGAAGTGTTTACCTTACATCTTGGAGATGCTGACATGTTAAAAAGTTGCACATGTTGACCATACATACATGCATCTTGAACTATCATAGTTTTTTATGACATCTTGCAAAACAGCAACACGTTAGGGTTGTGTGTTAGCTTGTCTAAAACCCCTCCCATGCTTAAGTCAGTAGGGGTTTTGATTTAAATAAAAAGGAAATAAAATTAAAAGAAGTTATTTTAGGAAAAAGTTCGTACCTTGACGTGAAAATTGTAATAAATTTCAACTTACATGTAATAATGCTTTAGGTGTATGGCGTTCCAGCTCCTAGGTATTCTGATGCCATCTGGGGTAGATAACCAATATGCCCCTTTTCCAGCTTCAGCGTCAATGAGGTAAGGACCTTCCCACTTTGGAGCCAATTTTCCTGCGTGCAACTCTCTAGTATTTTGGAACACCTTCCTCAACACCATGTCTCCAGCTTGGAAGCATCTTATTCTCACATTCCTGTTGTATGATCTGGCAATTCTTTGTTGATAGGCAGCCATTTTATCTTGGCTATGTCTTTGAGTTCATCTACGGTATCCAAATCCTGAGCCAGAAGGTAATTGTTATCCCCAGGAGTCAATAGTCCATATCTTGCGGTCGGGATTGTCACCTCTATGGGGAGTACAGCTTCAGTGCCAAATACCAAAAACTATGGTGTCTATCCCGTAGCATTTTTAGATGTTGTCCTATCAGCCCATAATACAAGTGGTAGTTCATCAGCCCATCTTCCCCTTTTCTGATCCAAACGCTTCTTCAGATTGTTGATGATCAACTTGTTGCTTGACTCAGCTTGTCCGTTGGCTTGAGGATGCACAGGGGTTGACGTTATCAATTTGATTCCCCACCTTGAACAGAAATCCCTGGTCTTTTTACTGATAAACTGAGAACCATTGTCACAAATAATCTCCGAAGGAACGCCAAATCTGCTCAAGATGTTTTTCTTTAAGAACGAAATGACCTCCCTGTCTCGTACTTGTACATATGCCTCTACTTCAATCCATTTGGAGAAATAGTCTGTCATGGCTAACATGAACACTCTTCCCCCTGGAGCTTTTGGTAACTTGCCGACTATATCCATGCCCCATTGCATGAAAGGCCAGGATGAAAGTACAGGATGCAGGGGCTCTGCGAGTTGAGGCAAGATGTTACTGTGCCGCTGACATGCATCACATTTTAAGGCAAAATCCATTGCGTCTTGTCTCATCATGGGCCAATAGTATCCCGTTTTGAGGGCTTTGGAGGACAACAACTTGCCCCAGAGTGATTCCCACATTCGTCAGCATGTAGATCGCGTAGGACCTCGTCGACTTCCCTTGGCTCTAAACATCTCATGTACAAACCTGTCACAGATCTCTTGAACAATTTGTTATTAATTAAGATGAATCTAGATACCCTCATCCCGAACGACCTTTGATTCTTGACGTCCGGTGGAATGGTTCCATCTTGCAAATATTGCACAATAGGTTGGATCCATGTTGATGTCGCGTCTTGGCTTGGAGAAGACATTTCTGAATGATTTAGGGTCACACATTCTTCAGTTTGATCAATGGGTGGATGTTGGACGTAGATGATTGGGATGTTGGTATTTATCATTGCCCCATACGCTGATCCCAGGTTGGCCAAAGCGTCACCTTCGGCATTTTCTTCGCGTGGTACCTGTTCCAAGGAAAAACTAACAAAACGCGCGGCTAGCGCTTTAACAAGTTGGAGGTAAAGTGTCATTATAGCGTTCTTAGCCGCATAAGACCCGTTAAAGTGACTAACTAATAATAAAGAATCGATAAAGACGTTATGATGAGTGACACCTTGTAAGTACCCAAATCTGGCTCATGCCTTCCAGTTAAATTTCCCGACAATTTCGGTAAGTTTTCCGGTAATTCCCCGGACCTTCCTAGTGTTCCGGAAATATTCCGGAACTGTTCTAAAACAATTAAGGGCTGAAGGGGAAGCTTCCTAATTAAGAAACACATTTTTCTTAATTAGGAAATGTTCTAGAATTTGCCACCTTGCATGATTCTAGAAACATGCTGAGTCACAAGGGATAATGCCGCACGGCTGCATTAGCCAAGGACCTCCAGCCGCACGGCCTCATTAGCTATTTTCAGAAAGCCTATAAATAGAGCCCTCCTCTACCCATTTTAGACACAATATCATCAACCATTACACAATACACTACACTCAAGCAAATGCTGCGAAGTTAGGAAGCCAAAAGGGTGCCAAGAAGCCTCCTCCCTCCTCCTTGAAGATCTAGAAGTTGGTCCTTCCACCTAGCTCCACCTAAAGAAGAAGAGGCCACCATTGGTAACCTCTCACTCCCTAAACTTGCATCCTAATTGCTCTATATGATTTAATTGCTCATTGCATTTCATATCTTGTTATTATCTTTACTTGGGACTTGGCATTCATAGTTAAAGATCATATCTTTATACCCCCTTTCCCCCTTTGCATGCATTAGGCATCCCTTGCCATTAAAGATGTAATCTTTTGAATCAAAGGTGCATCCTTTGCACCTAAAAAACCTATTTTTACATAAAAATGCCACATTCATGCATCCTTTGCATATAAAAATCCAATCTTTATGATAAAAATGCATCCTTTGCACATGAAATCCTTTTTCAAGCATCCTTTGCATTAAAGATCATATCTTTATCCTAAATTAGCATCCCTTGCTTCTTAAAAATGCAATCTTCATGCATCCCTTGCATATTTGAATCCCAATTTCTTCATAAAAATGCATCCTTTGCATAAAAATCATGTCTTTATGCATTCTTTGCAAATAAAGATCATTTCTTTAAATCAAATGCATCCTTTGCAACCCAAAAATGTCATCTTTTCAATAAAAATGTCATTTTTACATGCATTCCCCATGTCCCCATTAGCAACCTTGGAACAGACCGGTGTAAAAGATCCTATCTTTACATCGTTTCTTCCATAAAAGGTTTCATAATTTCTTTAGAAAGGGACAACCTTGAACCTTATATCTCCGATTATCACTTAAGACGAGTATGAAGCATCTATATGAGCTCGACCGTCTTAAAGCGTAGGATTGATGGGCTAAGGACATTCCTTCCTAAAGAACCTAATTTTGTGACTATAAAAGGGAGTCATTTTCTCGATCGTGCAAAGTCTCGAGGTTTAAAAAAGCGATGATCATAAGTTCAAGATGAGGACGGGATCACAATCCCGAATACATAAAATTCCAAGAAATCCCGAGCAACAACCAATAAATGGTTAGTACGTCCGGAAGACGACTTGGGACATTCCCTCCCCCTATTTTCAAACACATGCACACAAGAAAGCACGCAAGCAAGCACGATTAATGAAATCTTGGGAGACTTGCTCCGGCAAGGCACCTTGGGTGAACGACGATCCGTTCTTCCCAAGGGGTAACTTAACCTCCGAACCCATAAAACCTTTTTTTCAAAGTTTTGAGGTAATCAAAATGGCGTGGCGAATCCGTTTTTCAAATTAAACCGGATGTCTTCAAACTGGCGTGAATTTCCAATACACAAAATTTGGGGCACACATTCACAGTTTGGCGACTCCGCTGGGGAATATCCCAAAGGAGAAAAGCTTTATTTTCAAAACAAAAAAAAATCGATACTTGGTATATAGGTGGAAACCACTTAACCTTTCTGTATCGCTCCCTAATCCGGGGCTTGGGATAACTGGTGGTTTAACAATCCCACGTACCAGTATCCCTTTCGAAAAAAAAAAAATTGAAAAAATAAAAGAAAGCTTTTCTCTTTTAGCGGGTTAGACTCCCGTCGCTGATTTTATTAATCATGCTTGCTTTATTTACCTTGCATTGCATCATTTGCATCTTGGAATCTGTGCATACTTTGAACGGGAAACAACCCGAAAAATAGCAAAGGAGTGGAACCTGGAAAATTGATCCATGCAGTCGTACGGCTCAATCCTCCCTGGATTCTGACCGGGCGACCTCAGTGGCAATTCCACCAGGAAAAATCAGGGTTAATCTGGCAGTCCTAGCAGCTTGGGGCTACTCAGCTCCATGACTGACTGGGGCTCCCAGAAAATTTACGTGCTTATCTGCTGCATTCTCCCCGTCCCGAAAAATCATTTCTTTAAAACACATTTATGAAAATTTCTGTTTTAACTCAAAAAGGAACATTTTTAGGAGACCGCACACTACGCGCACCTGATATATCCTGTACACTTTGCACGCACATCCTTCAAACCCGGGGTGGTTCCAGCTGCAGTCACGGACAGCCTTACGATGCTCCCGGGCGTGCACGGAATCATTCCAACCTCCCCATGGCAGCCAGTGTCGACCAATGCACAGTCCGTGTCACACGTTTCAAAAAACCGTGACTTTTGGTTGGTTTTTGGTCTAGTCCGTGTCATATAGCCCAGTTGCATACCCTTGTAAAGGTCAAGCCTTAGTTCATAACGGAAGCCAAGATTTTCGCTCAAGCGAAACTCTGCCAAAATTCCGACAAGGAAAAATTGGTAGGATCTTGACTCCGACATTGACTTTGACCTTGACCTGCATGGATTGCGTAAGAGTCGAGACCGAGTCTTTGCCAACAAATCAAAAGATCTTTCGCTCAAGCAAAGCTCTGCCAAAACTCCGACAAGGAAAAATTGGCAAGATCTTGACCCGGCATTAACTTCGATTCTGACTCACGCACTGCGTATGCAACGAAGTTCAATGTGACACTGTGTCATCCGGATTTTACCGCCCGACCCATGCCTATTATCTTCTCGGACATTACCGAAAGTCAAAACGTCATTCGCTCAAGCGAAACTCTGCCAAAATTTCGTTAAGGCAGAAAGACGAGACTTTCCCGGTATTGCCTTGACTATAATCCGCATCGCTCGTGCGTTGAAAGTTCCTATGACCCGCTAGACCCGGTAGGAGCGTTCTTTACTCTCGGTCGGTGGGATCCGCGTGCCCTATAGGACCCTCGCCCGGGGCTGTCCACCCTGGGAGGTCGAAATACAGGTGGAATACGAGGGGCTTATAGACGTAGTGACGGAACCCACTCGATCCGAGGATCTAGAGTAGTTGCGAAAAAGAAGGGCAAATTCCCTTTTCCAACCAAATAGATATTAATAAAAGACAACATTTTAAGTAAAGCTTGGAAGATTCTAATTTGCATATTGCCTGAGCCTTCAGCCTAAACACCTACCCCGAGTCTAAACCTTTCCTATCCCTTTCCCATTGCGAGAAAGAAGTGGGTGAGAACACCGGGTCAGCGACTTGTTAGTGCAGAATTCTCAGACAGTTCACCAGAATCCTCAGTTTGGTCAGTCCAGAGAGTCAGAATGTCCGATTCGACAGAGAACAGTACTGGTTTGGGTAACCAGATGACTAGGGAAGAAGAGCTAGCCTTAGCCTTGGAAAACAGTCGTAAGGCCCATGAGGAACAGCAGGCCATGCTCATTGATGCGCTCCGCCGTCATGGGGTCCAGATAGTGGTAGAGCCCAACGGTTCCTTGGTTATGGTAGAAGATGAAACTCCAGAAGTGACCATCTCAGCCCCCCTAGCCTATAACCAATGCCCTCCTCCATCCACATATGACCCATTGCCAAAGACTGTCCCTTTTCAGTCTTCCCCAATATCCCAAGCCATCAGGGTCCCGACACCCTCTCCTCCTCAGATAAGACCCAGCTTTGTTCCCTACCAATAGAGAACAAACGTCACAGCTATCCCTGCAACGCAGCCTCTGCACTACCCTATGGGATTCACTCCCTCTCCCCAGTATGGGCCATCCCAGACAACTTCTAGGCCTCAGAATCAATCAAGTGACCTTTTCAATCTATGCCCTTCCACAGCAGCTCTTCCAACCCCAACCTTGCCAATAGGATCCCACGAGGCTCCTTTTTCCTACTTCTGCAACTACGAGCCTAATTCCTATGCCTCTGGTCAGCCTCAGGGAAACACAGGACCAGGCCAAGTTTACACCTACTTCCCTTCCAAAGACCCCCAAGCCATAGTACCAGCTACCACTGTGCCACCCACAGTCCTGCCACTCAAATTTGACAAGCCTGCTTCAGAATCGAAACCGTCCCCCGACCCCAACATGACTTGGTTGATGGAACAAGTTAAGTCCATGCAAGAGAAGTTCGGAGAACTGAAGACCAAAAAGGCAGCATACCAGATTACTGATCCCAGCAAAAATGTCCCTCTTCCTCCAAAATTCCGAATGCCAGAGATTGAAAAGTTCAACGGCACCGATTGTCCCCGGACTCATATTGAAAGCTACCTTCTTGCCATGAGAGCCAAGGATTGTACACATCAACAAATGGCCGACCATTTTCAGCTGTCATTAAAGGGTTCAGCTCTTAGATGGTTCCTGCATGTAAAACCAGAGGCCCGAGCCACCTGGGACCAAATTAAGGAAGCATTTCTGGAGAAGTATAAGGCCAACTTGAATTGGGAAACCAGCAGGAATGACCTACAAGGTACTCTACAGTGCCCAGATGAGCCAGTAAGTGAATTTTACAGGAGATGGAATTGGAAGCTTAGTGAAATGATGACTCCACTGAATGAAGAGGAACAGATGGAGATCTTCCAATCTTGCTTAAAGCCTCAACTAAGGGTCCAAATTGGCAATTACTATTATCCTGACCTTCGGGCAATGGTAAATGCTGGTACCAAGTTTGAAAATGCCTTCAACATGGCCCCGGCCGCAGGAACAACCAATTCCCACCGCTACAAAGCACCAGTTCCAAATGCCACAGCTGTCACTATAAAAGGAAAAGAAATGGTCGGCGCTGTCAATTATATTCAGAATGAGAGGGTTGGACAAAATTCAAGCCAAGTAGCTGCAAAGCCAAGACCTCGCTTCTATACCGCAGAAGATTTTGGAATGCCACTAGAGAAGGTCTTTGACGGTTTGGTAGCCGAAGGACTCATCAGACCTTTGGAAAGCGGAAACCCAAAACCCTAGTGTCGAAATGGACGAAACCAAGCATTGCCGTTTTCACAAATATCATGGGCATAACACCAATGATTGCACCTATCTGAAGTTCCTAATCTCTCGCTTGATTGAAGAAGGAAAGCTGGAGCCGCCTCGGGGTCCCAATGTGGTCAAGAACCCTCTTCTGCTAACAATCGGAGTCAACATGATCGAGTTCGGGAGACGAATGCGATCAATTTTGGAAATCCGGAGATCATAGACATTACGAAATTCAATGTTCCTTATGCTGAATTACAAGGAAAGTGGAAAGATTTGATTAATGCCGCCGCCATGGAAGGACAGTTTGGGCCCATAGTCGGAGCGATTTCGTTAATGTTGTCGAGCTCGGCCTCTTTTCTATGATATCGAACCGGTAACCATGGTCAAGATTACGGAAGAAAGGCTCACTTATGAAGATTGCGAGTTTGAAGTGAAACAAGCCATGTTAATGAAAGTTTCTTGAGCCCTTCATCACCCATGATGAGCATAATGTATTTGTAATGGCTCTTCTTTGTTCCGAGGATCGGTCCCGGCCCCTGTTTGGGAAAAGGTGGAAAGAAGAGTGAACAAGCCGAGAAGACTTTTGGGATGAAGAAAGGCTGTATCTCGGATGCCGAAAGCACAAGCTGGTCCCTCTTGCCCGGAGGTACGAGATGGATAAAGTTAAGTTCGAAAGGAGATTCCCGGATCGATCGGGTATTCCCCATGGAAATGGTGTCAACAAAAGGCAATTATGGTCCACGGGATGCACAGCCAAATGAGAACGCGGCAAGGCTGCTACTCCCGGGGCAACGGCAAGAAGGAGTGAGATCCCGGTCCAACCCTTGTCAAATACCCTCGAGTCAATAAGTAGTGTAGGGTCCCAAAGTCGTCGTCGAGTCGGGAATCTTTGAATTCCGATCCTACGCGAGTCATCCGAAGGCCTCACGCTGAGGACTATCAAAATGTAATCGATGTCATCTTTCCCCTTATTTTGAATGAAATGACGGATCTTTACGAGTATCCTCTTATTGCCAACTTAACAAATGATAAATTAACTCAAAACTTAACAATAGTTAATAATGAATCATTTGAACAAGATGCAAACACACTAAATGAACAATACATTAAAGAAATCTTTAAGCGGGTTTCGGAAAAGAGGAAAACCGGGCCCAAGTGCCGAGGAGGTTTTGACAAATGTGAACTTAGGTGCTTGTCGAGGAACCTAAAGAGACACTGAGATTGGAAACTTCTTCTAGGGGTTGAACGGGACGGACTAATCGATCTGCTCGGAGAATACGTCGACGTGTTTGCATGGTCATACGAGGATATGCGGGGCTAGACGGTTCGATAGTAGAGCACGAGAATCCCTCTAGCACCGGATGCTAAGCCGATAAAGCGAGCGAGAAAAATCAAGCGAGAATGGTCTCTACGAGTCAAAGAAGAAATTGAGAAGCTCTGCGGGTAGGATTCATCGAGTCATCGAATATCCGACATGGTTGTCCAATATTGTGACCAAGTAACCAAAGCCAATGGGAAGGTGCGTTCTTTGTGTGGATTTCCGAGATCTAAACAAGGCCAGCCCCAAGGACGATTACCCTTTGCCAAACATAGACATCTGGTGGACTCCACGCCAACTGCAGTAAAATCCTTCGTTGATGGCTTTGCGATCTACAACCGGATCAAGATGGCCGAAGAAGACCAAGAAAAGACGGCCTTCACCACACAGTGGGAACTTGCTTGTTATATAGTGATGCCATTTTGGGCTCAAGAACGCCGGGGCTACTTACGAAGGGCGGCGACCAGCTTTTTCATGACATGATCCACGAGGAGATTGAGGTCTATGTAGACGACATGATAATCCACTCCAAAGGCGAGGATGGGCGGCACTTTGTTGACCTTCGGAAGTTCTTTGAGAGGTGAGACAACATTCCATGAGACTAAACCTGCTAAATGCACCTTCGGAGTGACAAGGGGAAAAGTGCTTGGGTATATGGTCACGGAGCGAGGTATCGAAGTTGACCCCGAAAGATCAAAGCCATTATGGACATGAGGCCACCTCAAACCCAGGCAGAGAAGTCAAAAGCTTTATGGGAAAATTGCAGTACATCGGCCGTTTCGTTAATCGATTGACCACTATGTGCGAGCCCATCTTCAAGCTCATGAAGAAGAATGTAGACACGAGAATGGAACGAAGAATGCCGGGATGCTTTCGATCGGATCAAAGCATACTTAGTACATCCTCCGGTACTATGTCCCCCACATAGACGAAACCTCTTGCTCTATCTCACTTTGTCAGCGATACGGCGATTGGGGCTATGCTTGCTCGGGAGAAGAAAGACTCTCGGGTAGAGAATGCCATTTACTTTGTCGGCGGAAGGCTGCGGGAAGTGAGCTCAATTACTCGGCATGTGAAAAAGACACAGTGCGGAAGGGGCTAGTGCAGGTAGTCGGCAAGTTGAAGCATTATATGAAAGCCCACCACAGTGAATTTGGTCTCAAAAATGGACCCCATCAAGTACATATTTGATAAGCCTTCCCTCTCGATGCGTCGGCAAAATGGTCCTTCTTCTTGGCGAGTACGACATCAACTATGTGACCAGAAAGGCCATCAAAGGCCAAGCATTGTCGAGACCACTTTGGCGAACTTCCCGATAATGAGGACGAGAGGGCTGAACCCCAATTCCCGAGATGAAGGGATCTTCAGATTGAGCAGAGAACCGGTGGCGATTATTCTTTTGACGGAGCCGCTAACAAAAGAGGAAATGGCTTAGGGATGCTCTTTGGACGATCCGAAAGATGAGCACACGCCAATAGCCCTCAAGTTGAACTTCCACGCCACGAACAATGTTGCGAGTACGAATCTTGCATTCTTGGTTTGGAGAATTTGCCTTAGAAAAGGAATGTCAAAGAGCTCGAAGTTTACGGAGACTCGGCCACGATCATCAACCAAATTTCCAACAAATGGAAAGGCTGTGGACCCTAATGCAGCGGTATCATGCCCATATGGAGGAGTTGATGGGACGGTTCGGAGAAGTGACTTTCCACTACTTGCCAAGGGAAAAGAAACGATTCGCGAGATGCCACTAGCTACTCTAGCCTCATTGGTAGAGATCCCACGAGGAAAAGCCATAAAACCCTTGAGTGGGTAGAAGAGAAGCCCAGCTTTACATTTGTGAAGTAGACACAGGACCAGGAGCCTATAAAGGAACCACAGTACAATCAAATTTACCGGTTCCTCAAAGATGGAGAGTCGGCTTTCGAGAGACGAAGAAGGTAGACCAAAAGAAGGTGTCGAGCCAAGAGCTTACAAGCCACGAAAAGGTTGGCCTCCCATTTTGTCATTCTAGGAGGCAACACTTTGTACAAGAAGCGGTACCAAGGACCACTCCTCTTGTGCGTCACTCAAGAAAGGGCCAAAGAGTTGATGGCCGAAGTCCACAATGGTCCCTGCGGTCCTCATATGAATGCGAGCCACGATGCAAGTCATCCTCGAGAATGGGTTACTCTTTGGATTTCCATGGAAATGTTTGTGTCCAGCACGTCCGAGCATGCGACAAGTGCCGGCGGTTTGCCAACCTCAACCATCTCCCGCCTCATGACACATCTTGCGTAGGCGACTCCTTGGCCGTTTGCAACTTGGGGTATTGACGTGATAGGGAAGATAGCCCCGGGGAAAGCAATGGGCATGAATTTGTGCTAGTAGCCATCGACTACTTCACCAAGTGGGTAGAGGCCAAGTCCTACAAGGTCCTCACCTCCCGAAAGGTTGCCCGGTTTATCAAAGAAAACATAATGTGCGAGATATGGGGTGCCCAACGAGATCATTTCCGATAATGGGTCGCACTTTGAAGGAGGCTGCGATAGGTTCTTGTCGAGTTGAGAATCACTCGCCATAAGTCGTCTCCGTACGGACCTCGGACTAATGGAGCCGTGGAAGGCTGCTAATAAGACGCTCGAACGGATCATCAGGAAAATGGCCACCGTGGTCGTGATTGGCCCGAAAAGTTGCACTTGGCACTGCGGGGCTCTGAACGTCTGTCGAGAATAGCTACGGGAGAAACTCCTTTTGCCACTAACCTACGGGATGGAAGCGGTGTTACCGGTGGAGTTGGAAATCCCGTCATTAAGGGTCCTCTGGAAAACAGTGTCAATGAAGTAGAGATGGTTGCGTAGCCCGGCATGATGAGTTGGCCTGCTTGATGAGAAGAAGGCTAAAAGCCATGGAGCACACAGAGCCTATCGGAGGCGAATGGCGAGCATTTGACAAAAGGTCGAGGCCGAGAGACATCAAAGAGGGTGACTTAGTGTTGAAAGTGAAGCCCCCTACCGGAGGCAACCCCACAGGAAAATGGGAACCCGTTTGGATCGGCCCGTATGTGGTGCGAGAAGATACTATCGGGAGGAGCCATGAAGCTTGCGGACACAGACGGCAATCCACTTTGTCCACCCGGTCAGCGGTGATAAGCTCGGAAGATACTATGTCTAAAAAATAAAAAAATAAAATAAAAAAAAGTGCAAAAAGAGTAATACCCGGCTAAGTGAAAACCCCAAAAAGGGCGGTCTAGGCAAAAGACGGGGTTGCACATAAAAAAAAAAAGAAAAAAAACCTTAGTGCAAAAAGAGTAATGCCCGGCTAAGTGAAAACCCCAAAAGGGCGGTCTAGGCAAAAAACGAGTGCACATAAAAAAATAGTTCACCGGAATGAACTACGAAGACTGAGCCCCTTAGTCTTTCTTGTAAAAGGGAACGTAGAGCAACCATTTATGGTTCGGTCTAAACAATAAAAAGGGCAATCAAGCTTCCATGAAGTGCGTCCTAAACAATAAATAAAAATAAAGGGCATTTCGGTTTTCATAAAAGCGGGTCCCAAACAATAAGACATTTGAATTTCCATGAAATGTGTCTTGATTAATTTCTAAGATAATATTTCTTGTTCATTACAAGTTAAAAACTTCTTGATGAGTTCAAGCACGGTCTACTCTTGACTCTTGCTAACTTTGCTACAAAGATCTAAAATACAAAAAAATGCCTAAATAAACTAATGTGTTTGCAAAATGGCAATAAGGGAATCCTAAGAAAAGATGCATCGGTCGTCATTATTTGGAGTCTTCTTTGGTCTTCTTCCCTTTACCTCGACCCCATCGAGTTTTCTTTCTCTTCTTCTTTATAATGTCGGTATCCCTCATCCCGATCTCCGGTATCCTCAGCTGGAGCCTCCACCAAACCCGTGTCAATAAGTGCCCTCTCTGCACGAGCACGAATCCGCACTTCATCCCTCGAGCCTCGGTCAAAGGAGCGACCTCGGACAATCTCTTGTATCGAGCCTCCATATCTTTGATCGGGTCACCCGGCTGGTTATGGCGGCTCGCCTTAGCCTCGGTCTCCCTCGAGTCCTACTCGAATCGCGTCGATCCCAAATAAAGCTGACGTCTCTCCCCCAGAATGACACAGTCGCTCCCATTTCCCTCTCGTACCGATCAAGTAGACGGTGGTCAAGATGGTACTCTTCTGCTCACGAAGATAGCCACAGGTGGGAGAAGCGGTGTATGTCGAAGCCCTCGAGAAGAATAAGAAGGCTGTTTGGATCCCTCATATCAAATGGCATCACCTCCGTGGTCCGGATGTCCTCCAAATCGCTCAATGGCTCTGTAAGGCCCGAGCTGCTGGATACCAAGCGGGGAATGTAGAAGGATGACCGCGGAACCACGGAACCCTCACTATATAGGACTCTGAAATATCCTCTGATGCAGCAACCTCCGGTGAGGTATCCACCAACGGATGTCGAAGTGGATATCCTAGCCATCATCGGCTCCCGGCTACCACTGGTCTGTTGCCTCGGTGCACCTCTCAGAAATCACCCAAGAGGCAGAGTCGGCAAAGCCCCTGGCAAAGCCAGAGCCTCTCCTGCGACCATAAAGTCGGCACGCAGTGGACTCCCGAGACCTCATGAAATGGTCTCCCTAGCCATCCTGTCAATGCCATGCAATGTCTCTCCCAAAACCGGTGGGACGATGTCCTTCCCATCTCTACGATCTCGACCATGTCAGAAGACCACCATGGCATGAATCCCCACGGACTCGGCGGTGAACGGAGCGAGAAAATATGCGAGAGAATAAAGGCATCCATAGCTACACAGTAGTCGCAGCCATAGCCGGAGACCCAAACTGCCGGGATATCGAGAAAGGTCAATCTGTCCGGGGCTATCATCATCCTCGGCCTCTTCCAAAGAAATATGCGAGAAAAGATGCAAGCTTTGCCGCCACCAGGCATGTCTTCGATCGGAGGAATCGATATAGCCTCCAATTTCGGGACCCCCAATCAAGGCTCGGAAGTCTTCAATGCGTTGGGACAATCTCGTTGTAAGAAAAACGATGCGTGTCTCCGGACGTCCCAAAACCTTCTTCTTTGCTCTCAAAGGTCCCAATCGGGCGGGAGATCCCTCAGAATGCCATAAAGACTTGATCTTGAAAGAAGAATCCAAAGCAGTCCCTTGTGAAATTGGAAGTTGTGTTTCACCCAAGATTGAAGATCGGACGAGAAAACGGTCTCGCTTCCCCCTTTGCAATCGACGGGCTTCTCCATTGCAAAATGACCAAAGATGGTGTCTTTAAGTCCAATATGTGCTCACAGGAACAATTGGGACAAATCTAAGTGGAAAATGAAATGAAATGGCCAAGCCTTGCTTTTATTCGAGAAAATAACCGGATTCGAGAGCAGAGCGTGAGCCGCACGGCCTCATTTGCCCTCGGGTCCATGCCGCACGGCTACATTCGCCATCTGCGAGAAAAAAATCTGCAGCAACCAAAGTTGCTGCCCAAGGGAGTTTTCACCCCACTTTCTCAACCAAGACTGTACAAAAACATGTTCAAAGGTCACCCAAGCATTTATATATCATTATAAATCATTTGGCCCGTTCGACCCCAATTCCAAGCAAAAAACTGCCCCGAGGCTCAAGTAATATGCAAATTAATAAAAGCATAAATAGAAAAGCAAATAAAACGATGTAATACATTGTTTTCGCCCCATCGGCGCCCAAATAAAGCAAAAATAAACAAAATGTGCATAAAAACTTGTTCATTGTTTGTTTTTGTTCAACCTAAGTTAATTCTAGAGACCTCCTAGGCCTCCGATTCTTCTTCTTCATCATCATTTGCTCGGCTCGTAGACGCCTAGCCTCCCTCATCAAGTCCTCGGGTCGCTCACATCGGAGCCAGATGGACATTATCATGCCAGTACTCGGCCAATTATTTTGCTCAGGGAGAAATGTCGGACATTTGGGTCCCCGTCCCCGAGGCATAGCCTTTGGAAAAAGAAGGGCGTTACTCACGGGCCGATGAGGTAGGCGTTGTGCCCCAGACATGTACCTTACTCTTGCGCCGGGCTCTGTGCGTCATTGACCCGCCTTTGAAGTGCGAGCCGAAGCTTCCTCGAAGGGACCGAGCACATGTCCTTCCGGCCCTGATGCACTTTCTGCACCGATGCTGTCTGCAATAAGTGCGATCTTGTTTGGAACCTGAGAAAAGAGGAGAAAATCTCAGAAAAATCTCGAGAAAATGTGTGTCTGGAGATTGCAAAGAGCGAGAGAAATCTAAAAGCTGAAAAAGGGAAAGACCCTATGTATACTTACGGTCTTTGTCGAGGCGGCGGGGTATGCGGGGCTCCACAGT